>CATIWJ010001925.1:0-18224 GCA_949640765.1 Croton laevigatus | reverse complement strand
TCTGTCTTCATCTTCCTCAACGTGCTAGGGTTATTTTTATTGCCGCTTCCTAAAACAACAAGAAGACTTCTGTGACCAATCAAACTTATTGTTCAACTTCTACTTATACTATAGGTACATACATAACACTTCTTGGTTTTCCTTATTTCTTTTCCATCCCATTTTCAAATTTTTTTCCTTCGGAACGTAAAGCATAAAACTTTTATACTTTCAATTTGTTTCTGGTATGTTTGTAAGAGCTAGCTCAGTCTAGTGATCAATGGAGCACAATTTTTAATTTTAATTATATATACCTATTTGTCTGATTTTCATCTTTAGTGTGTTTTTGTATAATAGATAATTTATTGGATTAAATGGGAAGCAAGAAAAGAAGCAGTTGTGGTCCTATTGAGGAAGTAGACGACTTGTTGGATTCAGATACTGATAATGTACAAATTCCTAGCCCTGCAAACAAGAAACTGAAGAAGGGAAAGGAAAAAAAAGTACAAACAGAACATGGGGATGCTCCAGCAGCTGGTGCTGGCCCCTCAGCTGCTCCTAGTACCAAGCTCAATATGCAAAGGAGAAAAGAAAGAAAAGAGATGGACAAAGAAAGGCGCCGCCTTGCTTCTCAAAATGAAGACTCAAAACCTAAACCAATGGAATCGGATAAGAAATTTAGTGAAACTAGAGAGCAGACCATGACTTCTTCCACTAGTGGGTTGACTGAGTTTCATATTGATGTTTTTAAGGACTTGGCATCTGCAAATGTTTCTACAAGGGAAGCTGCAGTTGAAAGATTGGTGACTGAGTTAACACAAGTTCAAAAGGAGTATGAAATGATTGAAAACAAGGAACTGATTGAAGGTGGGTTGAAATTGGAAGCTGAAAAAGATGATGGCTTGAATAATTGTGCACCTTCTTTGAGATATGCTGTGCGTAGGCTTATTCGTGGAGCTTCATCGTCTAGGGAGGTATGGTCCGTTCAATACCTTCTTTAACTTCTTCATTGTCAAAGTTATTTATGTATGAACTTCTATCATTTAATTTTACATTATGATTTCATTGTGGGATATTTGTTAAGTTCAGTTGTTGGGAGTAAAATCTTTCTTTCACTTGTAAAATGTGGGTGGTGTAATTGTTAGTGGTAGTTCACTTGGGCTTGTGAAAGATTCTAATTGTATAGGTATTGCAAATTTACCTTTACGAGATCCATGTTTTATCATTTAGAACTTATTTATATATGATGACAATTTGAAGGGACATTTGCTGTTGTTACTTATGCTGGATTATCTCTTTTCTTTTACTGTTATTTTTCTTGAAATTTTGTATGTTGTCAACGGATGACTTGCCAGGGGTGTGTCCAACTTAGGAGTTGTGTGATTTACCCTGCATTATACCATATATTGTCAAAAATAAAGTTACATAGGCGTCTATAAATGAGGTCATTGTCTTAACTTTTGTTTAATGCAAGTTTTAGCTTTGCTCTTCCAGTGTGCAAGACAGGGATTTGCAGTTGGTTTGACTATGGTAGTTGGTAGAATTCCTAGCATCAAAGTGGACTCATTACTAAAACTAATAGTTGATACTTTAGAAGTTTCATCGTCAATGAAGGGTCAGGTAGGCAACAATCATTATTGTGTGTTTTAAATTGCTTTTTTGTCATGTAAAAGTTTCTTAAGTCAGTTACCTGTGTGCTGCAGGAAGTAAGGGATTGTCTATTAGGTCGGTTATTTGCTTATGGTGCCATTGCTCGATCAGGGAGACTGACTAAAGAGTGGATGTCTGATCAAAGAAGTCCAGTCATCAAGGAATTCACCAGTAATCTGGTCTCCCTTGCATCGAAAAAGCGATATTTGCAAGAGCCTGCAGTTGCAGTTATTTTAAATTTGGTTGAAAAGGTATCTCAATATTATAGCTAAGGAAACTGATTGCCCATTTATGCTTAACCATTTTGTGGCTTGGCTTTATTTTATGCTTCATAATGCAGTCTTGAAATCATTTATTGATAATTACTGATTGCCAATTTGTGATTAAGTTTAATGGTTGGATCCATTAGAATATTTTGACTGTGATTTTCTGATCCTAGCAATGACACCAAGAAATCAAATCAGAATCTAGATTTCTTAAAGAGCAATATTAAAAATCCTGGTCCTTCAGTTTTATGCCTTTGTATCCTGTTTTGAGTCAATGTCAACAACAGTAACAACAGCGCAACAACCAACCTGTAATTCCATATTGGGTTTGGTTTGGTTACATGAATCCTTTGTTTCAAATGTCTGCTCTGGTCAAGGTAAAGTCCATGTGAATCTGTGTATAGATCAGAAATAGTTTGAAAATAGGATGAAAGTGCAAAAATGGCAGATGTTCATAATTTTTTTTTTTATGGCTTGGCAGGTAGTGGCACATTAGCTTTGTCTTCTTTCCATTGTTCACATTTGTGTCTTTTCAAAGTTGTAGGAGTTTCTTTTACTTTAGATTAAATGCCATTGTGTGCATATGGGCAATGTATCAGCTAATTGATTCCGTACCTCTTGATGCTCTTAATGGTCTCTTGTGATTGCAGTTGCCAACAGAGGCTGTGTTAAGTCATATACTTGAGACTCATGGTCTTCGTGAGTGGTTTGATGAAGCCACAGCTGTTGGAAATCCCGATGCTCTGCTTTTAGCCTTGAAAGTCCGGGAGAAAATTTCTGTTGATAGCATGGGATTTGGAAATATGCTGCCACATCCATTTAGCCCTAGCAAACTTTTTTCCTCGGATCACTTGTCCTCACTTGTTAACTGTGTGAAGGTGATTATCAAATCAATATCTTGCAAGTTAACTAGTCAAATAATATCATGCAGGAATAAAATATATGGCATACTCAAACCTTCTTTTTTCTTTTTGGGTTTGAAAATTGCAGGAGTCAACATTCTGTCAGCCTCGAGTTCACAGCTTGTGGCCTTTCCTGGTAAATATCCTTTTACCTGACACTGTTTTGCAAGCTGAAGATGTGTTATCAGCTTCTAATTCTCTTAAGAAGCATAAAAAGGGTCGCAAGCCTAGCTCTTCTGAAGAAGAAACTGCTAAGAGAATTCAGAATTTTTGTGAAATTGTTATTGAGGGATCACTTCTTCCATCATCTCATGATCGTAAGCACCTGGCATTTGATATTGTGCTTCTACTCCTCCCTAGGCTACCTGCATCTTTTGTCCCAGTTGTACTATCTTACAAACTTGTTCAGTGCATAATGGATATACTTTCAACCAAGGACACTTGGCTGTATAAAGTTGCTGAGCATTTTCTTAAACAACTAACTGATTGGGTTGGAAATGATGATGTCAGAAGGGTTTCGGTCATAGTGGCTTTACAAAAGCATAGCAATGGTAAATTTGATAACATTACAAGAACAAAAACAATCAAGGGTTTGATGTCAGAGTTCAAAACAGAGGGAGGGTACATGTTGTTTATTCAGAATTTGATGGACATGTTTCTGGATGGAGGTCACACGTTGGAGGAACCTTCAGATCAGAGCCAGACAACTGATGACAATTCAGAACTAGGCTCACTAGAGGATAAGGATTCAGGGAGTGCAATGGGGAATTCAGACTTTTTAAAAATTTGGGTGGTTGAGTCCCTTCCAAGTATTTTGAAATATCTGAAACTGGAACCTGAAGCAAAGTTACGTGTGCAGAAGGAAATTCTGAAGTTCTTGGCAGTTCAGGGCCTGTTCTCTTCATCTCTTGGCTCTGAAGTTACATCCTTTGAATTGCAAGAGAAATTTAGGTGGCCAAAAGGACCTTCCTCAAGTGCCATTTGCAGGATGTGTATTGAGCAGATCCAGCATTTGCTGGCAAGTGCTCAGAAGATTGAGGGGTCTCATTCTCTGACAAATAGCCTTGAGGCTAATGATCTTGGATCTTACTTCATGCGATTCCTCAGCACACTACGCAGTATTCCTTCAGTTTCTCTATTTCGACCATTGAGTGATGAGGATGAAAAGGCATTTGAAAAATTGCAAGAAACAGAATCGAAGCTTTCTAGAGAGGTGAACTTGTGTTATCTTGCTTCCTTTTGGCAATCCTAGCAATGCATATATGGAATGTTGTAGAATATTTAATTTGAGGATGAGATGCATATTGAATCTGAAGCATAATTTCATTTTTCTGATGTGTACAGCTGTGAAAAGTCTGAGTGGGGATTGGGAAAACTTGCTTTTTCACTTAAGTGTGACTTTCAATGTTTTAAACTAGTAGTTACAATTTTCTAGCACATGTAGATCTTACCCTAGTGTACTAATTGTTGAGTCTACAGCATTTGCTTTTTCGGACTTGTATATTTATGGGTGTTTGGAAACTAGTTTGTCTGGATTAATTCTTACCTTAATACCATTGTATTTACTCTGCTTAAATGTTCTCATTTGGCACTTTCTTTCATATGTTCTTTTGTATCCTGCGGAGGATGTTCAGCTGATGATATTTTGTAATGCTGCCAGGAAAGGAATTCTGGGCCCAGTGACGATGCAAATAGATTGCATGCTCTAAGGTACTTATTGATCCAGTTGCTGCTTCAGATGTTCCTTCGACCAGGAGAATTCTCAGAAGCAGTGTCTGAACTCGTTATCTGCTGTAAGAAAGCTTTTGCAGTCTCTGATCTCCTTGATTCCTCTGGAGAGGATGAAGTGGATAGTGACAAAAATCCTGAGTTGATGGATGTTCTTGTTGATACATTGCTTTCATTGTTGCCACAGTCATCGGCTCCTATGCGATCTGCTATTGAACAGGTGCGTGTAATAATGGGTAGTTTAATTTGTGTATGATTCTCATGTTTTGCTTCTTCGTGTCCTTAACATACAATTTGGCTTTACTTTTTTCCTGCTTTTGTAGTCATGCACTTATTTGATTATGTGTATTTTGTAGCTTTATGTTATTCATGATGCTTTAATTAGATTGACTTAATGGTTGATTAAATTTTTACAAAGTGTTGAATGTTAATATATGGCTTTGATGAAGCTCAGAATTTTTACTATTTTAAACAGTTGCTTGGATGAATCCATAATTCTGTTGTGACAGTTTGCAGGATGAATCCATATTTACTTGAATGGTTGGTCAATGTACCAGCTACTTTATTAAGTTTTTTACTGGATATTATAGTATGTATGCTAATTAGGAAGCAATGATAATTATTTTAGAATTCTTTGCAATGATTAAAGTTTCTTGGAAATTAAGTTCATTTGATTTATATTCAGGTTTTCAAGTATTTCTGTGATGATGTGACAAATGACGGACTGCTTCGGATGTTGCGTGTTATAAAGAAAGATTTGAAACCGGCTAGACATCAGGAAACAGATAGTGAAGAAGATGATGAAGATTTTATTGGCATTGAAGAAGATGAAGAAATTGACGAGGCTGAGACTGGTGAAACAGGTGAAATTGAAGAGCAGACAGATGACTCTGAAGCAATAGTTGAAGCTGAGGAATCTGAGGATGCTGCCAAAGAATCAGGTGAAGATTCGGATGGAGGAATGGATGATGATGCAATGTTTCGAATGGATACTTATCTTGCACAAATTTTCAAAGAGAAAAAGAATCAAGCTGGGGGGGAAACTGCTCAGTCCCAGCTTGTCCTGTTCAAACTTCGTGTCCTTTCATTGCTGGAGATTTACCTACATGAAAATCCAGGCAAGTAGATTATTTTGTTTAAGAATTTAAGTAATGTTTTTCGTATATCCTGGCAATTATTCCGTGATCAATGAGAATGGTTTAAGAAATAATTATACAGTATCATGTTCTTTGTTGTCATTGAGTGTCACTGCTTAGTTCTATGGAGAGAATTCTTGCGACCTCTGCCTTTAGTTTTAGGAGTTTCCGGTCTTAAGTTGCTAGACTTCTTTCTTGTTTTTTTTTATTTCAATTTTTTGGTGGGTTAGGGGATTTGGGCTCGGGTCTATTTGTGCACTTGCTACTAGGCTAGGTCTTGCCATATAAGTTGCTAGACTTCTTTGTTTAAAATCATATACCATTTTATGTTAATACTTCTTTCAATCAGAATTGTTTGGATTTTCCCCTTCTGTATCTCAACTCCATCTTTGATTTGTGCCTTTTTCTCTTGAATTTACAGGTAAGCCAGAAGTTTTGACTGTGTACACAAACTTGGCTCGTGCACTTATAAACCCACATACTACAGAAGTCAGCGAGCAACTTGCCCAGCGTATATGGGGAATCTTACAAAAAAAGGTATTCAAATCAAAGGACTTACCGAAGAGTGATTCAATTCAACTCTCGATGCTTGAATCTCTGTTGGGCAAGAATTTGAAGTTGGCATCGAAACAATTCAAGAAGAAGAAATCTGCAGCTCCATCAAAGAAGAAGCAGTTAGCTTCTTGGAAGCGCCATAAAATGATTGTTTCCCTTGCTCAGAATTCTACCTTTTGGATCCTGAAAATCATTGATTCAAGAAATTTTAATGAGGCAGAATTGCAGAGAATTTTTGATATTTTCAAAGGGACATTGGTGGATTATTTTGACAGTAAAAAGTCTCAAATAAAATCCGAGTTTTTGAAAGAAATAATTCGGAGGAGACCATGGATAGGGCACCATCTTTTTGGATTCATTTTAGAGAAATGCGCCGGTGCCAAGTCAGAGTTTCGCCGCATTGATGCACTTGATCTGGTTATGGAAATATTGAAGTCAATGGTTTCTTCCGGGACCGACGAAAGCAGTGGCAATGCATCGAATAAAGTTTTGAAAGTGCATGTGCAAAAGCTCAGTCATCTAGTGAAGGAATTGGTAATGAATGTGCCTGAAAACAAGTCAAGGAGGGTTGAAATGCGCAAATTTTGTGGTAAGCTCTTCCAAATTGTGTCTTCACATGATCTTACAAAGTCTTTTCTGAAAGATTTTACGCCAGAGACCCAAGCTGCTTGTGAATCTCAACTTGGTGAGCTATTTCTCAATTTGAAGAAAACAAATTAATGAGTAGAAGGATTATTTTGTTCAAACATACAATACGAGGCCATGGAAGTCAATAGAAGGAAAGATAAGTTAACAGCCAACTTAAATCATGTGAATCTTTTTCCTTTACTGTTTTGTCTTCTATTTATTCTTGGAAAATATTCATCTAGATTTTTTATTTGAGGGAAAAATATTCATCTAGTTTTGATACATGAATAGTAGTACGAGTATGAACTAAGATCTCTTGAATTTTGAGTTCACCTTCGTAGAAATGGCGTCTTCCTGCTTATTGGTTTTTGGGCGTTGACAGGAAGATTCTGAAGACAAGTAAGAGTAAGGGTTTTGATTCCGAGCAGATTCATTCGGTAGTCTGTCCCCCCTTACCTTACGAATATCTAACTGGTAGGAAAAGCATCAATACAAGAAATGTTTATAGCTGATAGATATTTGTCGAAAAGGGTGGGGCTAAATGAGTAATTTCAGATTGTAGGAAAATATCTTGGGCATCCAGAAAGAAAGGCACTACAATCATCTCATTGTAGGAAACATCCTATTCCTATAAGGAAAAGTAGCCGAAGTAATTAGGTGGAAATTTCCATTTTCAAACGAATAATTTGATCTGATATAGATAGTTGAACCTACTATTACTAATTAAAACGTTGGCTAATTTTCATTAGTGAAACCGTATTATCAATCTGGGCCCACTATTTAGTATTTTTAGCAACGACTTTTATATTATTATTATTAAATTAATGGTGAAATTTCGCACTAATTAAGATTCAATTTTGTTTTTTCAAGTACAAACCTTAACATCTCATGCTAATGCTGCTTATAAGTATGGTTGTCCCATCATATCATTTGTATAAAACCTTCAAAATGTTTTTGACTTGAAATATGGATTTTTCGCTTTCGTTTCGCATCCACCAACATGAACGCCAAGTAGAAGACTTGTCTTTTGAAATAAAAAAGAAATAATTTTTTGAAAATTTGGCTGTACAAATTACACAAAGTGGGGAAGGAAAAACACAATTAAAACTTTGGCCTGCTAATTGGTAATGAGAAGCCCTGCGGTGCTGTGCTGGCAAAGCAATGCACCAACTCAAAAGCCGACCTCCTTATAAATGGTCCCTTATAAAGTAGAGCATCTCAACCTCTCCAACTCCATTTTTTAATTATCCATCTAAGCGAATCAAGGCTGTCAATCCCCAATTCATATTTTCTCCCTGCTCTCTTCATCAGCATTTTTCGCTTCGCCTCTTAAAGAAATCAAGAAAAATTTGTCCTTTTAATAATGAATGAAGAAGAGGTGGTAAGTAAAGTTGCGCCGTTTCTGTTATGCCAAGGCAAGAATATTTCTTTTCTGGTAAATCCCTTAAGACATTTGGAATGATAGTAGTGCAGCGCAG
The DNA here is from genome assembly GCA_949640765.1 of Croton laevigatus. Taxonomy (NCBI): domain Eukaryota; kingdom Viridiplantae; phylum Streptophyta; class Magnoliopsida; order Malpighiales; family Euphorbiaceae; genus Croton; species Croton laevigatus. The sequence goes on along the minus strand of CATIWJ010001925.1, from coordinate 9,903 downwards.
TAACGGTCTTTGTTCTTCAGCAATCTCCTCCTTTTCCATCAGCCACAATATCCAAAATTAAAAGGCAAATGCTCAATGATGTGAAGCTAAAAAGCTCTCTTTTTTTTTTTTTTTTTTTGTATTAAGACTTGTAATGTGTACAAAGTGATTAATCTCTACTTTTACCTCCTCTAAAGCACTAACCATTTCCTAAACTTTTTTAACTACACTTCCTAGAGAGCTCTCTAACCACCTACAATTTGACGAGTCTTTTTTACACAAAAGCAAATTACTTCTGGCCAAAGTTGCAGCTTTCCTCCTTCCAAATGAAGGACACAATCGGACAACCCTCCCTGTACAAAACATTTTGCAAGCCTCATTAGGCCTATTTTTCTAAAATGAAGTTAAACTTTTTCTGGGTTTTCATCTTTTTTTTTTGCCACAGCAACAACAATGTGCAGTACCTCTTCCATATCCATGTCAAAGAAACCTCAAGAAACTACTCTGCAAAGCCTCAAAGCCATTCCATTTTTTTTTTTACTTCCTATTTCGAAGTTAATAAAGTCCTCCTACGAGTGTGCATCCTCTGAATCACTCCCTGAAGAGCTTCCTGAATCAGAATCTGCAAAATTATTTTAGCTTAGGAGGTTAGTATATACTGTCAACATTACTCGACAAGATTACAATGACCATCAACTGGGTCTAATTAAAATCATACCGCTGGAAGACGAAGATTCATCGCTTGAACTACTTGAGCTGCTAGAGCTACTGCTAGCATGGCCATTGTCCTTCTCAATCTCCACCGGTGGGAAACTGCTCATGGGCATTTCGTCACCAATGTCTACATCCTCTTCCCCAGCATCCCCTTTCTTTGGCTTTTTCACCTCAGTTGCAACATCCATTCTTTCATTCCCAACCGCTTCCTATAGCAGTTCCATAGGAAAATCAGAACAAGCCATACACTAAAAATAACGCAGCAACAAATGCAATTCCTACCTATTATGACAAACAAAGAAGAAGACTAAAGCGTATACCTTGTTGCCTTCACTAACAGCAGTCGCCGTAGGAGTGATACCCATCAATGCTTGACGCTTAATCTTGCTGACCATCTTCTTATAATTAGTCACAAACCGATCAAGTTCCCATAGAGTCTCTGTATCAACAGCTTCAATATCTAGCTCAATCTCATCCCCCTCCTGCCTCAAATGTCCATTTCTCTTCCGTATTATTTGCACTACTTGCTCCATTTTCTCTTGAGGCAGATTCTGCAACCCAATACCCAACTTGTGCTTCTCCTCGAGAGACATTTCTCTTTTATTAGGATCTTTGGCTTTGGGCTTGGGAAGCTTCACAGGCTTCACTGGAGGCGCTCGCATTGGTGATGGAGTCCGAACCGGCAGTTGTGCGGTAGATTGAGGATTAGACCCGCTCGATTGCACAGATTTCCCGATTGGTTCAGGTATAGGCACAATTTGCATTGCGTTCTCCTGATCTTTCTTTATCCTGTCTGCATCACCACCGCGATTGGGAATGTGATCCCAAGAACTAGCTTGGACTTCTCGAACCTGAACCTGATCATGTTCAGGTGCAAGATCTTGATCTTCATCCCCAACTTTGTCTTTAATTGGTTTGTACCACTCCTCAAATTTTGCAAGTAAGATCTGGGCGAGATTATACACTTCATGTCCTTTAGGATTGTATTTCATAGCATTGTTGAAGGTCAATCTCACATCGGCAGCAAAATCGTGAGGCGTGTCGTACAAATTCTTACCTATTTTAGACTTCACAGTACCCAAATCCATAGGATTCTTGATTACATCATAGTAATCATGGAGCTTCAAACCGGCTACATCTACCGGAGTATTAAAAATGTAACCATGTTTGTGGTGCCTCATCAATTTCGTCAAAATCTGAGTACATTTTTTCATCAATTGAACATTATCTGAATGACTCGATCGCTTCATATCTTTTCCGCCGAATCCTAAATTTGTTGCTGGAAACGGCCTTTTATTCCCCAATACTTTCTTGTTGTTTGTTCCGATAGATTTCTTAGGGTGGAAATTGGAGCTGGATCTGATCTGGACATCGGAGGAATCGATTCGAGTCTTTAATTGCCGGATCTGCTCGAGCTCCGCTACCAATCGATTCTTTAGCTCCATCAGCTCCTTCTTCGAGTAGGACGATATATTAAAGGTCACGTACCCACCCGTGTTGAAATCAATGGCCGGCCTCCGATTAATCGACGACGCATCGTCCGATGCAGCTGATTGCATTAACGGCTGCGGTCCATCGAAGTTGACACCAAGTGCTGCCGCTTGAAATTGTCGTTTTTTGGACAATTTAGGGTTAGGGTTAGGGTTAGAGAAAGGGACTTTGCCCATGAATTTTGCACCACCTCTCGGCTGTGGCTGCGTCCAATTTGGTTCGTTACGATTCGCCAAAACAGCAGACGCCATAAGGTAAGAGGGCGCCGGCCGTCCTCCGGCTAGGATTTCCCAATATGGATGACCAGTAACAAATCATGAATCACGCAGAGCGTGGCACCCACGCGCAACCTCTATTGACCCACGCGCCGCTGAAAATGTTGACCCACGAAAGAGAAACAGGAAAAATGAATTTAATTTATCTATCGAAGAGGTTAACGCCAAAGGTTAGGGTTTGGGGTTTCCCTGGTAAGAGCGAAGAAGATAGGAAGCCATGAGTCGCTTCTTAAAGGCGATGAGATCTGCCCGGTAAAATCTCGGTCAAGATCTTAGCCGTTGATTAGTTGATCTATTGCCCGTTTGTCTGACCGAGTGACCTGGCATAGACGGTTGTGATATGGAGATGGAAATACGTGGCAGACACTCTCAGCTTTAGATTTAAAAGAAAGAAACGGTGTGGGTTGGGATTGTGAATTTGTGTTCAATTTGTCGTGAATTTAGGGTATTTGTGGAGGTAGGGCCCACTAGGGAATGACGTGGATGAAAGCCAACTGGTGGTCCGGCGTAAGCGAGAAGCTACGCGCATGTGATTGGTGATTGTGAAAGCGCGTGTGATAATTGCGTCTTTTGTCAGGGGTAGTTAGGTAAATCTGCCATTGCAAAGCGGACGATTGAAGTGATAAAACTATTTCATTTTCCGGAAGTACATAACCAAGATGACGAGATTACCCTTCTCCCTTGCAAATAGCAAATTTATTTTGCTTCATACCAAGAGAAATGGTAAGGTACTTTCAGTTAACCAACACAACAATGGACTAAACCAATGACCACGTGACACGTCATCCAAATAGGCTGAGTCAGGAACTCTAGTTTTTAAGCCCCCTCCAACCATGGTTACCAAATAGTAATAATAATGGTGGGAAAATTTCCCGCCTGAAATCCTTTTTTTTTTTTAAAGATCCTTTTTGAATTTATCAGTATATTTAAATGGATTCTTCTTTTGTGTTTATTTGAAAAATTCTTTGTTTGATTCAGAAGTAAATGGCAGTTTATTTAATCATATATTAGAGAAATAAACTTTTTGCCTGTAAATCAGTAATCTTCACATTATCTTACTGCTTAAATACAAGGTTAATATTTGTTAAAAAAAAATACAAGGTTAATATTAATGATATTTAATGTTTTGTTATTATCTTATCTTAATATATCACATGATATATATATATATATCACATGATATTTTGGAGGTAATTAAGGGAATGGTTGCCAAATTTGAAAAAACAAGTACTTTCTCGATACCAATTCGATACCAATACAACAGAAATTTTGGATATTATTAAATAATTAAAATTTTTAGTACTTTTTATTAAATTAGAATAAGTATATTTTTATTTTGTAGTATATATAATTTGTTTATAGATCCATTTTTTATTAAATTTTGAATATTATATTTGTTAAAAAATGATTTAAATTTAGGTTAACGTCTAATTGGGTAATAAAATTATGAACATTAAGAATCAATTAATAAAGTAGCATGTATGGTGTTTGATTCACAAGGTTTTTTTTTTTTCTTTAATTAATAAATAAGAGAATCAAAATACTACTATATTTCCTAGCAAACTAATTGATCTATTCATGACGAAATTACAAAAATATCCTTGACATTTGCAATATTATACTGTTCTATCCCTAAATTTTAAAAATTAGACTATTTTATCTCAACATTTTAATTAATTATGACTAAAAAAAATCTTTCTGTTAGTTCATTGACTAAACTCCGTTTATATTTTCGGTAATTTCCCAAATTAACCCTCATCATCAAAATGAGGAATTCCATCTTCTTCACCATTGACTTCATCCTCTGCTTTTTCTAGTGGCCGGCGTCCTTTCTCGGCGTTGGAGATCGGATGAGCTTGACGATTTCAATGCCTGTCCTTCCGATGATGAACAAGAAAATGTTTTAGCCGTCGATGAAAGTCTCGTTGATCGTAAAGTCTTTTGCCTTCCATTCAACTTTTTCTGGTTTTCGGTTTTGGAGTTTTGAATAGAAATTTGCGGGTTTTTTTTTGGCACTGACTGCAATGGATAGTGGAAGAAGACATGCAATTTCTTGAATAGATATTTTCTCTTTTCACTTCTCTGATTTTCCTATTTGGTTTCTGGTTTCAGAGCTCTGAGGATGGGTCTTTGATTGTGTTTTTTTCCCAAAAGAATTTTGGGTTTGATAGGTTCTTCTATTTTATCAACAAAAACAACCTTTGAGAGCCTAAAGCACAAAACCCAGTTCGATTTTAGCTATTTTCAGATGAAATTTGGCTCAAAGTTTTAATTTTCACACCGCATCTGGTTTTGGCCTTCATGTTGCGATCTAAAGATAACCAAAGGAATGTAGAAATGTCAATAAAGCAGAAGAAGATTGGTGGGATGAAGTTCAATGGGCGGATGATGCTACTCAAGCCAGCTTTTGATTCAAAATGTTCAATTCATTCTCAGACTTTTAGCATTTTTATACATTTTATTTTCGTTATTTTTTGCTTCTTAATATAAACCCACTACTGTAATGTAAATATATATACACCAAAGTTGGAGATTACTGTTATAACTCGCAATCTGAAATCAATTGAAATTTCATATGGTAGCGGGTAGCCATAAGTCAAGGCAGATTTCCAGTTTGACATTTGATAATCTATTTATATCGCAGGCAATGTGCGAGAAAGAGGAAGGGTAGTTTAGGAATTATATAAAAAACAGTAAATATTACAAACATAAGGATGTTTTTGTAATTTTCCCTCTATTTATTTATATATATTGTTGTTTTACCAAATTATGGAGGTTGACGTTGTATTTGTAACATTCCAATTTGCAATTCAAGCCATCTTTTTAATAGTATCCATTTGAATTTAGAATTTAAGTGATCACTTGGATTAATGAAGTTAACTAGGGGATTAATACCATATTAGTGATGAAGTTAGAAAGATTTTCTTCTCATTAGTTCAAATAATGACTTAGTTTCTAATTCATTGATCATTATTAAAGATTCAGAGGATATACTTTTTTTTTTTGTAACTAATTCATTGATCATTATTAAAGATTCAGAAGATATACTTTTTTTTTTGTATAATAAAAAAAATGGTACACTTTATGTGCTTTAATTTGGAATCTGTAATTTGATTATAGTTTAGTTTGTAATTTGTAATTTATGATTGATAATGAATATAATTGTAATAGTTGATTAAAATGTACACTCCAAATTGATAGATTAATTGTAATAAATGTGTGTAATGAATACTTGTAATATTTTTGTATCTAGAAAAAAAAAAATTTGTTAGATCAAAAGAATAATTATTTAAAAAAATTGATATAATTTGTGAAAATGAATGATTTAAAATTTTTATATTTTAGAATTTTACTATTAAATTCTTATTATTTATAAATTTTAGGATTAAATTCCTGTTTTTCTAAATTATATTTTGAATGGAAAGTTTCTAAATTATATTATAATAAAATACTTGTAATTTGAAAAAATTTAATGATTTTTTATTTCTCATTAACAATAACTCCTTATCTATTTTATCTGTTAGTTATTACTATTTTATTTTAGCATGGTTGAGAGGGGAACGTAACAAAATATTTTAAACTCTACTTTTTATCTTTTTCAGGAAGATGATAGAAAGAACAAAAAGCCAATGTGTTACAAGAAAAATCATATAATTAAGTGATGGTTTGTTTTGATGGAATTAATTTGTTGAATTTAATCTTTTGATTGACAAAAAATAAATAGTACAATTTATGAAATTTTTAAATTCCATCACAACCAAATTCCATCGAAATGATAGAATATGAAATTCCATTCTATGTAAGATGTGAGCTTTCACATATTCCATCGTTTTTATTATTATATAATATGAATTCATTTATTTTATTTAAATAATATATTTAAATCCGTTCATTCTTTGTTAAAACATGATACGACAAACTGCTATTCTGGTCGAAATTTGTCAACAAAATGACTTTTTTTTTTTCTCTTGATGATGTTATGTGTGGAATGCCAAAGTCCCTTTTGTTTTGAATATTTAACAAACTAACTTGAATTTGTAATTTACTAATGTTGTTTCAAGTGTTTAAGTGTTATTGATACTGAACCTCAAAGAATAAACCTGAGAATCCCTTTAATTATTATGGAACCCACAACATTAACGTGAAAATCCTAATAGTAGGTTAGTCACAACTCCTAAGAAAAGCTAGAAAGGTGATTAAAGATCTAGAATAAAGGAAAACTTGTTTCTGAATTCTAAATTCGAAACACTCCATAAAAAGATGATCAGTCTACTTCTTGAATGTTCATTTAGCGTGTATTCTACTCAAGAACACAAATATAAAAGCAAAACGTTTTTTTTAGTTGTAATGTCAATCAATCTGAATGTAAATTCGTTTTAGATCTTTATATAGTCTTTACATAATATAAAAACTCATATTCTTAAAAAAAAACAAACTCAACTTATGGGTCTTAGCTTAAACAAGTTTGGATAACCCCATTAATAAAGCACTAAAACAAATTTCACTCTAATAATAAGACTAAAACTAAAACAAACTTAAATAAGCTCATTGTGAAGTTGAACTTGAATTAAGTTGTAAATAATTTTATGGGAAATTTACAAAAAGCTCTCCATATTATAGTGAAATAAACAAAAACCTCCATGGTTATCAGATATTATACAAAAACCTCCCTGTATTATTTTTCCATTGACATTTTCCTCCCTCTGACTATTTTTTTCTGTTAAAATAACAGTTAAAGGATCAAAATGTAATTTAAAGGGTTATTTTGAAAAACTGAAGAAATAAGGGAGTGATTGAAAATTTTTCCATCTTCTTCCTCCCCAAACTAGAATTGGGAAAAGAGAGAAAAAAGAGAGAGAAAATAGGGAAACCGGCCGCTGAGCCACCACTGGCCGTCGACAGGTCAGACTCGCCCTACCGCGACGAAGGGCATCCACCGGCGAGTCAGGGAAGGCAAGCATCGCGGCGAGATTCCTTCAGAGGTAGCCGGAATCGAGGAGAATAGATTCGGTGGAATCGTAGCTCTACTATTAACCGTCAACTTCAGATCGATTTTTCGGCGGCTACAGCAATCCGATCAGAGAAAGGAGAGCACCGGTCGACTCCACTCACTGAGAGCTTTCGATTAATGTAAGCCTTGCCGCCTGGAAACACCGTTTCTGGTGACCGACAAGCAACGGCGGCTGAAAGCTTCCGATGTAGATCACGGCTGCTTCTGTGATCGGACGATGGATTTGAGGACTGATCTGGAATCCTCTCAATGCGAGCTTTCCAATAATGTAGGCATTTTTGCCGATCTATAGCTGGATTAGAAAACGTGTTCAACAAACGAAACTTTGATGGCTTTTCCGACGTCCTCCGGCCAGTTTGAAGGTAGATTCTCAATCCTTATTCCATAAGCTTCACTTTGATGTTGAGTTTAAGTTGATTGGTCACCGGATTTGAAAGTTGTGTTTTCCGATAACCGATAGAATGATTATTGTAATTTTTCGGTAAATCTGTATTTTGTCCGTTGAGTTTGATTGCATATTTGGACTCCTTGCAGCGATACGAAGCTATTGATGTGCTCGAAATTAAAATCCGGCAACGTTTGCATTTTTCGGTTATTTCCCGGCAATCGACAGTGACCGGAATATTCTGCCGCCGGTGACACCGTTTGGGGAGGAAGAAGATAAGGAAAATTTACAATCAATCCCTTATTTTTTCAGTTTTTTAAAAGCACCCGTTAAATTACATTTTAGTCCTTGAACTGTTATTTTAACAGAAAAAAATAGCAAGAGGGAGGAAAATGTCAACGGAAAAATAATGCAGGGAGGTTTTTATATAATATCTGATAACTAGGGAGGTTTTTGTTTATTTTGCTATAATATGGGAAGTTTTTTTTGTAAATTTGCCTAATTTTATTTGATTTTGTCTTTAAACCTTGGATTCCTTGCAACCCATTAAAAGCCAAATTCACCAAATCTTGTAGATGACTAATTAAACATTGTTGAATTTTTTTGGCTTTTGATCTTATTATAGGTCCCTGAGGTAGAATAATTAAATTAACAATCTCATCCTTGCTCCATTGGTTATGGTCCATAACATTTCTCCTCTTCTCAAAAGGATTCGTCATTGAATCTAAAGCATTACATACATCAAAAGGACTCAAATTAGCCACATTGAATGAAGCACTTACTTTATACTCAGTGAGTATACACTATCATTAATCCTTTTAAGTACTTAAAAAGTTCCATCACCAGGCTAAAAAATCATTAGTTTCCTTCCTTTATTCACTCATATAAAGCTACTTTAGCATTTTGTTTTTCAATCCTTTTCTTAACCTGCTTATGCAACTTCTTCACCAAATCTGCCGTTGAATTAACTTTAACGCTCACAAACTTCTTAGTACTTGACTTAGTAAAATTCTCACTTATTCATCATTAGATAATTGAATAATTCATTTTTTTCTTCTATAACTATTATTATTTTTGTCTTAAATTAACATTCTACTTAAGTTTTCTACATTAAACAAAATTTATTAAATTAAAAATTTTGCGATAATTACATTTTCGATTACCACGGTTACCAATTCATCAAACGGAGTTCATTTTCAGTTTCGTGAATTCGAACCAATGTCAAATGTGTTGGTCCCTTGGCAACTAAGAATGGGGTGAATTAGTGGCCTTCTAAAAAATTTAAACGGAAATTTGGTGGATTACTAGAAGGATTTTTATAGTGGTTCGGCCAAAAAACTCCTTGCCTACTTCCACTTCTCCAATCCTAGAAAGGAATTGGGTTCCACTAAAACACAAACAAGAATACAAGAGGTTTTACAAGTTCACCTCAAACTTAGGGTTTATGATCACCCCAAACTTACAACAAAATGAAGATGAGAGTTTAAAGCTAACTTTTGAACTAAACAACTAACAAAGGAAATGGTTTATAGATTACCCAACTAACTAACACTCAAGTAGTAAATGAATTTGATGAAAATAAAGATTAGACACAATGAGGTTGTTGGAATGTTGATTTCAGTAGTTGTGTTATAGCTCATTAATGCAAATTTGAAGGGTATTTATACCCTTTCTTCAGAATCTAGCCATTTGAAATTTGAACATTAAAACAGCATAATTATTCTGCAGATGGTCACGGGCGCGTCTGTGGTCGCGCGCGTGACTACTCACAAAAACCTCAAGACGAACACCAACGGATTTTGAGGTAATGGGCGGCAGCGTCTCACGCACTAGCCGTTGTAGTGTGAAAGGAGCTATGTCGCGAGCGCGAGCTTTGGTTGTGAGCGCGATGATCACAGAGTTGTTCTTCAAATAGTCATTTGTGTAAGTGACGCGAGCGCGATGGTAACAAGATTGTTTTGGTCGCGAGCGTGCCTTATTTTTAGAAATTCCCTGTTTCTCAATATAATAGTCACGAGCGTGACACAAACATCTCTCTGTTTCTGTCG
>CATIWJ010001898.1:0-13090 GCA_949640765.1 Croton laevigatus | reverse complement strand
AATTTATAATTAATTTCTAATTAAATTAACAATAATAATTTTAATTTATGATTTCTAATTAAATTAACAATAATATTTTTACTTAATAAAATAAAAAGAGATTTATATTTTTGAACTTTCAAATATAAAAAGTAGGCTTATATTGTGGGATTGATGAAAAGTGTAAGGGTTTATTGGCTTTTTTTTTTTTTTTTTGACTCTCAAATGTTGACTTTGCCTTTCAGCAAAATTTGTTTCCATTATACCCTTATTGAAGTTGAATTAGGAATGATCTATATTTTTTTAAAATGCATTAATTCTTGAATTTAAAAAAATAATTCTTTATAATAATATTTAGTTGAATTATAGTAAATACTTAATAAAATTTAAGATAAGTTGTTATTTTATCTTTATTTTAACAAAAGTGTAAAGAAGACATTTATAGTTTAATATAGTGAATATATTTTTGAACTCTCAAAATTACATCTGATTGCGTGAATATATCTAAGCTAAAAGTAAAATAAAATAGTGGGTATTATTTTTGTATTTTTTTCAAAAAAAAAAGAAAAAGAAAATTTATATTATTATGAGTTGTATTTTTTTTTTGCCAAAATTATTATTATGAGTTGTATATTAATGAAAGAAGTATTGTTTGAAATTTTCTTTCAAGCTTGGTCTCGGAACTTGTAATTAAAAATAGACAATGAGCTTTCAATATCTAGCAGGTCAACTACTAGACAATGAGCTTCAAGAGAGAACAACACGCCTTTTGGACTTGATTTATAATAATTTGGCTTGTTTAAATTTATCTATTTAGGCTTAGGCTTAGGCTTAGGCTTAGGCTTAGGCTTAGTAGATTTAAATTAGGGATATATATATAAGTTCGTTCCCACCTTTTTTTTTTTTTTTTTATGTTGTAAAAATGAATACAATGAAGAATTAAAAAGAAAAAAGGGCCATTTCAAAGTTTAAAAGTATTCTATGGCCATTTTGTTAAAAAAAAAAGAAAAAAGTTCATTATATATTAGTTGTAAAAAATTTATATAATAATGATATAAAAATTATACAATAATATAATATTTATACAAAATTTATCTAATAGTAGTGCAAAAATTATATGATGTATATTGCAAAGAACACATCCTAGCATTTGGAAAACATAAATATTTAATTTCAAGGGAAATCATGATTCATGGCTATACTCACTTATATCCGTTGCCATTATTATAAACTAACTTTATTTGAGTATTAATTAATTAGCATAAATAATTATAGAGAGACACCTTTATGTTTGATAATATAAATTTTATAAAAATATTTTGGACGAAATCAAATAATCCATTCTCTATTATTTATATATATTATAAATATATATTCTATGATTCATCAATTTATATTCACTTATTCTTAAATAAAAGAGTATTTTAATATTATAAGATATGTAGGAGCTTTTTCTAAAGTCTAGATTATTTTAATATTACAAACGGTTGTTTGGAAATGTTTGGTATTGAAATTTCTATACCCGCAAATCTAAAATGCGCACGTGTGTGGAACAAATTGCAGTGATTTACGATTTCTCAACTTAATCTTTTTTTTTTTTTTTCCAGAAACGTTGAGTTAATCTTTTGTTTGAGAAAGGAGATAGGGAAATAAGATTTTTCCTCTTTTTTTTTTTGTGAAAAAAAAAAATTGTCTTCACTAAACTAATCAAAATGTTGGCACAGTCATCGGGAATTTTGAATGGAAACAAATGTTAAAAACACAATCATGTTAATTTTTAAAATATGAGGATAAAATAATTAATCATGAAAAATAAATTGATAAAATAATATTTTTCCTTTATTTTATTTCTTCCTGAACTATAACCAAGATTGATACTGTAGAGAAAATTGCCATGGAAACCAAAAAAACAAGAATTGAACGTTGATAGGTCTTACACATCCAAGACCCTAAAAGGAATAAATTAAAAGTTAAGTTCTCTTGGCTACCTCCTTGAGTAAGACAAGGCATTTAGATCCAAAGATATGCCCACATGAGGTTGTAGGGGTGTGGAGGGGGTGACATTTTTCCACAATCCCTCCCAATTTAGACTATGTATCTGAGACATTGACAAGCGAACCAGATTACTTAGGTGGATGAGAGGTTCCAGGCCGGTTCATCATTAATGGGGCAAACGGGTCTGGGTTGTGATGAAGTACTCATGTTTTGCCCATCAACAGAAGTATTATAGTCTTACATTGTCCACAATTGAGTCTCTCTCACAATTCTCTATGATAATCCAAATAGTGAAGATCTCTCAAAAGAAAAGTAGCCACCGAATGATCTAGAGATAGCACGTACGGTTTAGAATTCACACTCACCACTAAGGCTGCTCGCGAGCGCTCGGTGCTGGGCTCTCATTCGAGTTTGTTCGTCATCTAAATGACCCGAGCTCGAGCTCATTAAATGCTGTATCACGAGCTGTATCATTGTAAATGAGCAGGCCCACGAACATACTCATTAGAGGCTCATTATGGAATCTAAACTCTAAAATGACACTACATCATTTTAGATATGTATATAAGGGATATTATGGAATCCTAAACCAACTGTTTAAGAGGTTGAACTACAATTTTAGCTCAAGAGATTTCAATTCTCAACAACCTCTCAACTCTTGTTTCATTTTTTTTTATTCAATTCTCTTTGTAAGGTTAGTTGAGTGAGCCTTAAACTTAACTTTTGTTGTTGGTGGTGGTTAATTAAGTGAGCCTAAAATTCAATAAGACTTGTTGTTAGTTTATTGAATGAGCTGCAAATTCAATAGGTGTGCGAAGGTTTATGAGTTAGCTATAAAACTCTAAGTTTGAAGTTAGCTCAGAAAACTTCAATTGTTAAATTTGATAGTTTGTGATAGTGGAACCCAATCTTTGAAGAGATTGAAAAATGGATATATGCCAAAGTTAGAGCCGAACTACTATAAATCTTCTCTTACTCTTCTATTTTCACAATTCCACAAACAAGTGTTTAATCTTTCAATTAAGTCACTTTTTTTTAGTTTTCAAAAGGCCAGTACACTCCATTCTAAAATATACTCCATCCGTTTCATTTATTTGTCCAAATTTTTTATTTTTGGTGTTTCATTTATTTGTCCAAATTTTTCAAAATAGTAAGTTTAAGGTGTAGTGGGAAGTGGAAAAAGTTTAAATTGCCCTTGACAGTGACAGATTGTTGAATTAAATAATAGGTGATTTTTGAGGTGTTGAATTAAATAATGGATGCTTTTTGAGTTAGTGGGGAACACAGAGTGACAGAGTTGACAGTAATGTGACAGTTGTCTGACTGTGTCTGACTTGTTCTGTAAGAATTAAATTTTGACAAAATACACTGATTTTTAAAAACTGTGGGCAAGTTAGATACATTGTGGCCAAGTTTATCTGTTGAAAAGTGAATAACTGGCCACAAGTAATTAAACTTGCTAACAACCATAGCACACAATGGTAAATAACTAGTCACAACTAATTAAACTTGTTAACAACTATAGCAGACATCAAATGTTATAACTGGTCACCACTAATTAAACTTGCTAGCAACTATAGCAGACAATGATAAAAAATGGGCCACAAGTGTTATTAGTTGTGGGCACATTTTTTAAAAAATGGCCACAAAATTTAAAAATTGTGCAAACATTTTTCAAAATAAAGTATTCTTATTACTAGTATAACAACTAATTCTTCAATATTTCAATTGATCATCAAAATATTTGATTATTTTTAATCAAATACTTAGTTAATTCATTGAAATAATAAATTTCATTAAGTGTTAATACCTAATCACATGTTCATGATTTAAAATAAATGAATTTGATATACTAGTACACCTACTAATTTCTTAAAATTTCAATTGATCATCAAAATATTTGATCATTTTTAATCAAATAATTGGTTAATTCATTGAAATAATAAGTTTTGTTAAGTGTTAATACCTAATCACATGTTTATGATTTAAGTTAAATGAACTTGATATACTAGTACACCTACTAATTTTTCAAGATTTCAATTGATTATAAACATATTTGATCATTTCAATCAAATACTTGGTTAATTCATTGAAATAACAAGTTTTGTTAAGTGTTAATACCTAATCACATGTTTATGATTTAAGATAAATGAACTTGATATACTAGTACACCTACTAATTTTTCAAGATTTCAATTGATCATCAAAACATTTGATCATTTTCAATCAAATACTTGATTAATTCATTGAAATAACAAGTTTTGTTAAGTGTTAATACCTAATCACATGTTTATGATTCAAAATAAATAAACTTGATATAGTAGTACATCTACTAATTTTTCAAGATTTCAATTGATCATCAAAATATTTAATAATTTTCAATCAAATACTTAGTTAATTCATTAAAATAATAAGTTTTCTTAAATATTAATACCTAATCACATGTTTATTATTTAAGATAAATGAACTTGATATACTAGTACACTTACTAATTTCTCAAGATTTCAATTGATGATCAAAATATTTGATCATTTTCAATCAAATGCTTGGTTAATTCATTGAAATAACAAGTTTTGTTAAGTGTTAATACCTAATCACATGTTCATGATTTAAGATAAATGAACTTGATATATTAGTATACCTACTAATTTCTCAAGATTTTAATTGATCATTAAAACATTTGATCATTTTCAATTAAATACTTGGTTAATTCATTAAAATAACAAATTTTGTGAAGTGTTAATACATAATCACATGTTTATGATTTAAGATAAATGAACTTGATATGCTAGTACACCAACTAATTTCTCAAGATTTCAATTTATCACAAAATATTTAATCATTTTTCAATTAAATACTTGGTTAATTCATTGAAATAACAAGTTTTGTTAAGTGTTAACACCTAATCACATGTTCATAATTTAAGATAAATGAACTTGATGTACTAGTATACCTACTAATTTCTTAAGATTTCAATTGATCATCAAAACATTTGATCATTTTAATCAAATACTCGGTTAATTTATTGAAATAATAAGTTTCGTTAAGTGTTAATACTTAATCACATGTTCATGATTAAGGATAAATGAACTTGATATACTAGTATATCTGGGCACAAGTCTGGAAGTTGTGGCCAAGTTTTTCAAAAATATTGCCACAACTGTAAAACTTGTGGCCAAGTTTTTCACCTGGCCACAAGTATTACACATTTTCCACTTATGTAAAGTATGCAGAAAGGTTGGGCACAACTGTTGAAGGTTGTGGCCACTTTTTTCCACAAACCTGGCCACAAGTGTTAAAAGTTGTTCACATATTTTTCACAAAAGTTGGCCACATATTACAAAAGTTATCCACACATTTTACACTTATGTAAAGTATGCAGAAAAGGTGGCCACAACTGTTAAAAGTTGTGGCCACTTTTTCCATAAACCTGGTCACAATTGTTAAAAGTTGTCCACACCTTAGATAGCAAAGTTAGCCACATATTACAAAAGTTGTCCACAGTTGTTACACTTATGTAAAGTATGCAGCAAAGTTGGCCACAAGTATTGAAGGTTGTGGCCACTTTTTTCACAAACTAGGCCACAAGTGTTAAAGTTGTCTATACATTTTCTAGCAAAGTTGGTCACATATTACAAAAGTTGTCCACACTATTTACACTTATGTAAAGTATGCAGAAAAGGTGACCACAACTCTTAAAAGTTGTGGCCACTTTTCCCACAAACCTGGCCACAAGTGTTAATAGTTGTCCACATCTTAGATAGTAAAGTTGGCCACATATTATAAAAGTTGTCCACAGTTATTACACTTATATAAAGTATGCAGCAAAGTTGGCTACAAGTATTAAAAGTTGTGACTATTTTTCCCACAAACCTGGCCACATATTATAAAGTTGTCCACAGTTTTTACACCTAATCACATGACCATGACTTTTGATATTTGAACTTGATCTAATGTTCCACATACTAATCCCTTAAGAATTCAATTCATCATCACAAAATTAGCTAGTTTTCACCCAAATATTTGGATAAATTCATTGAAATTGAAAGTTTAATCACGTGTGGGCACTTAATCGCATGACCCAATGTAATGATGATTGAATTTCAACTAGTATTTTACCCACTAATTCCTTAATAATTCTATCCACAATCATAAATTTGGCTAATTTTTATTCAAATATTTAGATAATTCATTGAAATTACAAGTTTAATCACGTGTGGGCACCTAATCGCATGACCCCGAGTAATGATAATTGAACTTCAACTAGTGTTTTACCCACTAATTCCTTAACAATTTCATTCACAATCATAAGGTTGGCTAATTTTTAATCAAATATTTGGATAATTCATTGAAATTGCAAATTTAATCATGTGTGGGCACCTAATCCCATGACTCCAAGTAATGATAATTGAACTTAATCTAATGTTTTACTACTAATTTCTCATGAATTCCATTTACCATCATAAGTTTTGATAATTTTATTCAAATATTTGGATAATTCATTGAAATCTCAAGTTTAATCACTTTTTCAAAACAAATTATTCCGCTTTTCACTCAAATACTTGGATAATTCATTTAAATCACCGAATAAAAAAAATGAAAAAATTTTTTCCAGTCGATTTAACGAATTAATTATTTTTTACTAATTTTCCAATTTACCGAATTTAACGAATAATCTTCGAATTTAACGTTTTTAACAAAATTTTATAAAAATACTGTAAAAACTGCAACAAAAATAAAGTCACGAAATTTCATCTAGAGGGAGAGAGACTAGGGAGTAATGAAGAAAACGAATAGAAAATAGTGAGCGGCGGAAGAGAAAATAAAGAGATAGGAAAAAAAAAAAGAAAAAAGAGGCTCTTAGATTTATTTTGATGTTAAATATTTAATGCGTTAATTCGGGAAAAATATTTTTTAACAAAAATTTGAAGAGGAATTTAAAAATGTGACACTAACAAGACAAAAATGACATGGCAAGGAGAAAGAAAAATTGGGAAAATTTGTGGAATTTTTTATTGAATTAGTGGATGTACCTTTTTTATTATATTTTATTGAGATAGTGGGTGTTGTCAAATCATATTTTTTTGGTGGAGTAATTTTATATTGTAGTGTAATGATTAAAAGAATAAGAGTATTTTGGGATAAAAGTGGGGAAAGTATGTATTTTCTTAATATGCGTGCAAAAAAAAATTTGGACAAATAAATGAAACGAATGGAGTAATTTTCTTTCTCATGACATTAAAAAAAATTAAAATTCTTTCCATTTATAATTGATTTCTAATTAAATTAACAATAATAATTTTATTTTATGATTTCCAATTAAATTAACAATAATATTTTTACTTAATAAAATAAAAAGAGACTTATATTTTGAAACTTTCAAATATAAAAAATAGGTTTATATTTTGGGATTGATGAAGTATAAGGGTTTATTGGCTTTTTTTTTTTTTTTTTTTTTGACTCTCAAATGTTGACTTTTCCTTTCTTTCTTTCTTTTTTTTAAAGGGGAGATAGCCAGAAACTTCATTAATTAACCACAAACACATTACACAAAAAATTTGACTTTTCCTTTCAGTAAAATTTGTTTCCATTATACCCTTTTTGAAGTTGAATTAGGAGTGATCTATATTTTTTTAAAATGTATTAATTCTTGAATTTAAAGAAATAATTCTTTATAATAATATTTAGTTGAATTATAGTAAATACTTAATAAAATTTAAGATAAGTTGTTATTTTATATTTATTTTAATAAAAGCGTAAAGAAGACATTTATAGTTTAACATGGTGAATATATTTTTGAACTCTCAAAACTACATCTGATTGCGTGAATATATTTAAGCTAAAAGTAAAATAAAATAAAATAAAATAGTGGTATAGTTTTGTGAAAAGTCAAAAAAAAAAAAAAGCGAAAATAATGAAAGAGGTATTGTTTGAAATTTTCTTTCAAGCTTGGTTGGTCACGGATCTTGTAATTTTAAAAAATAGATTACGGAAGCAGTGGCGTAGCCAGGAATTTGGTGGATGGGGACCCAAATCCTGACTACGTTACTATCTTCGGTAATTCAATTAAAAATAAAAATATAGCTTGTATCTCATATGGTCTAACCTTTAGTGGTGCTTTTCCACCTCCAAGTGCAAGAATGGTCTCCCGGAACTTGCATCCTGTTTCCTTCACAGCCTGTATCCCAACAATTCATTCATTTCAGTACCAATCCTCACAAACAATGACTTGGAGAAACAAAATGAGCAGTATAGTTACATATTGACAACAGTATTCTAATAATAGTTAAGATGAACTTGAGATTCCTTTGCCCAAACTTATTTAGATTCTACATCTATCTGCATTTTTACACTAGTTATTTTCTCAATAAGACTCCGGCTCCTCTAGTTATAATTTAGGAATCCAATTTCCAATAGCAATATTAGTACATTAACAACTTCCCAACTGAAATCTTTCAAAAGATAAGCAAGCAATAGAATAATCAGTTTAACAATGCGCATAAAATAGGACAAGCAATTAAAAATCAGGATCATAATGAGGTTTTTAGGGTCTGTCCGGGAAAGAATTTTCAATGATCGCACACACCTTGATGTCTTCTAATACATCCTCAAAAGCTGAGAAATCATCTGCAGATAGCACCTTCGCCCACTGCAATATATATATATATATATTTTACTTTCAGATGCAAATCTCAACAAAGGAAAACAAAAAAAAAAAAACAAACAAAAAGGGAAAATAAACATAAAGCCAAGAGTCTAAACAAACAATTTAATTTCATTCCATTTTCAATTTATAATATAAACCCTAAAACAATTTCATTTAATTTAACAACCTCTACTCTATCAATTTACAATTCATATAATGTAAACAAACAAACAATTTATAAATTAATCTAAACCATTTTTAATTTCTAATATAATCCCTAAAATAATTTAACCCTAAATCCCTCTAAACAAATTAGATTTAAGAAATTATTAAACCAACCAAAAACTCACCTGTAGACCCGGCGCCGGCGGTGACAGAAGAATCGGCAGTGGCAGGCGGCAGGTGGAGGGCGGCGGGACGTTGTCGCAGGCAGCAGGGGGCGGCACTCTGCTTTGTCTTTCCAATTTTGAATGAGGAGCACGAGATGCTGCTGCTGTGTGTGTTATAAATTTATTTTTATTTTTTTTTTCTGGTCACTTAAGTTAAATGGTGCATTTTGCACCTGGGCTGGGCTGGACATTTCTTTATTTTCTCTTTTTTCTTTCTTTTCCTCTTTCTTTTCTTTCCCTTCTTTCATCTTCTTCCTCACCTCACGCATGCCGCTCCTTCATCTGCAATGGCGGCTGGTTGCTTCTCAAAACTCATCCTAGTATAAAAATTTTTTCCCAGAATTTCATTGGGGCCCAACGCCCCTAATGGACCCCCCGGCTACGCCCATGTACGGAAGTCAATTTCAACGCAGGTTTCTTAGCCTACAATCAGTCAAATTTCAACTCATTTTTTAAATGAAACTCGAACACTCTCACTTGTACAATTAATTTTCTTATCTAAATGAAAAGAACCGAGTCTTTTTGTACAATTAATTTTCTTCACTAATAACCTTTATTTTTTTTTTTTTTTTTACAGTTTACAAAATAAAATTAAAAATTACTATATGTAAAAAGAATAAAAAATTACTTTTACAAAGGAAACAGGCAAGACCTTTCAAGCCATATTTACACAATCAAAGCAAAATGTTACCGCCAATTGCTGTAAATTGTACAGTATATCTTGCCTCAAGAAGAAATACCCAGAAACAAAATACCCAATTCCTTATATTACAAATGATTCATCTGAATCGCTAAAAACAAAATCAACTAATAAACTATGCATATGTATACAGTATATAAAGGATCAGAAAAACCCCCAATTTTTTACATTATTTCCATATCATCATCTATTACTAAATAGAGAAGGGGGGAAAAAATAAATTAAAATTAAACAATTATTTTAGAACCCAAATAGCAGAATAAGCTAATTGGATTCACAAAAAGGGGGAAAAAAAATAAAAATTTAGTTATCATCAATGTTGTACATGATATACAACAATCAAAGAAAAACCCAGTTGAAACAAATTGTAATCGATGAGAATCAAGATTCAGATGGAACATCGGAATTATACCCACTAGAAATTACGAACGGAGTCGTGGAATTTGAAGTGGTGAAACCATTTCCGTTGTTCTTGGGTGTTTTACAGATACAAGAAATGGCGGAAGAAGCTGATTTTACTAAAGACTTAAAAATCCTCTTCTTGATCTGGCCTCGATGGGGAGGAAGAGTTGCTTGGTGTTTGGAAAGCTCCATCTTAAAATAGAGTAAAAGGGAAAGGAAAACAGAGCAGGAAAAAGAAAGAAAGTGAGAGAGAAAGAGAGAGAGAGAGAGAGAGAGAGTGGGGTTATGAAGCGCAGCCATGAGAGTGCGATACATAAAAGGGAGGAGAGATATTCTTGGCAGCCAAGTTTTGCCACGTCACTATAAGGAGGGAGTATATTTATGTCCATCGGTCGGGTTGGAAAATCGAAATTTTTTAACATTAAAATACGAACCAAACTGATCAATCCGATTAAATCGAACCAAATATATTCGATTCGGCCGGTCCCGAAATTCTTAGGAAAAACAAAGAAAATTGTCGGGTTTTTTCGGTTCAACCTAAATTAACCCGAACAAAAACCTGATTTTTCTTAAAATATAAAATCGAACCGATCAATTCAATTAAACCGAACACGTCGGTTCGGTTCGATCGAATCGGTTTGGGTTTTGCACACCCATATTTATGGTTCTTGTTTGTTTACAAACTCAAATTTTATTACTGGTAGCATTTTTGTATATGGGCAAATTAAGTTTTTGTATCACCAAATGATCAGTCCAAGTTGTTAGGACTTTGGCCCTTTACTTGAAGATTCAGAGTTTGAGTGGTACTCAGGACAGTGTAGTTTAAGATGATCATGATGCTTGCCTATGGGTCTTGAGGCCCAGGTTCAAGTTGTACCACACCTCCTTATAGATATGAGTGTGTGGGTGCATGAGTAGACTTATGTTTAAAAAAAAAAATTTAAGTTTTTGTATATATATATAAAAAAATTAGTAGCATTTTTGTATAGGCAAATTAAGTTGGTTAAAAAAAAAGTTTTTTATTGGTTAAGTTAGATCACTCTAATCATTTGAGTTAGAGATTACTACCTCCAGTTTTTTGAATTCTTCACATTTCAAAACCCTAGTTTAGATTCAAGTTTGGTGTTGATAATTTGATTGGTCGGGTTAAGTAGATTAAAGTAAGTTTAGGTTATTTATAAAAAATGATTACTGTAGTTTAATAATATATAAATAATATTTTAATCTACCTAACCCAACCTATCAAACTATCAACACCAAACTTGAATCTACTCAACTCTAAAAAAATGTAAAGAATTCAAAAAACTGGAGGTAGCATTTGCTAATTTGGTAATAGCATTTAATTTAGAAAAAAAATACTATTTTATCACTGATATTTGGTTTAATGATTAATTTATCAATGTATTTTGGCAAAATTGCTCTTACATCACTAACATTTTGCCTAAATTACTATTACATCATCGCGCCATTAACTTTAACATTTGATCGTTGAAAAAATTATAGAATTGGCCCCTTAAGTTGATTTAAATTTTTATTTTTATCTTTTTTGCAACTTTGGTACTCAATTTCATTGTATTTTGAAATTTTTTTTTTTGCCAACACCACCATTTTCATACCTAATAATTATAAAATTAGAATAAAAATTCTTAATTAGATAAAATAAAAATAAAAAATCCCTATTATTATTTTAAACATTTTCTTAAATAGACTTTTTTGTCGTTATATTTTAATTCTGTCTCACATTTTTGTCTTCTGTTAAATAATGACCATTATTTTGCTAATTTTTTAAATAATTGACATTACTACCCTTTAATTAATATGAATTTAATTAATTAATTACTTTTTTAAGTAATAGGTACAAAATTATAATTTTACAATTTAAATTTAAAAAAAAAAAATGAACTGCATGCCTATTACCGAATAGGGACATACATCTTCTTAGAAAAAATCTCCACCGCCAGTATTTCAACCATCATCGTTCAACTACCGCCCAACAAAAAGGCTAGGTTCCGGTAAATCCAACTCCACCATCTTTAACTTTAATGGCGACTTGTAGGATGGCAATTGAAGAAAAAACTTACGCAACATGGCATTATTGTTCACTGATTCATAATTCTCGGTGATTGGGCAAGGAAACAGAAGCCTTTAGGGGATAGCTCACAAGCTAAAAAGACCTCTAGTGCCAACCAACTCTCCGATTGATGCCCAAAACTAAAAATAAAAACAGGTCGTGGGTTAGGTCAAAAGATCCAAAATTTTCAATTGATTTTTTCAAGGTCTTATGGTGTTTTGATACTAAAACTAAGGCCATAACTTGATTTATCATGTCAAGAGCTTTATTTTAATGTATATGATAGTTGATTTGGTGGGCGAAAAATGATTTTAGTGGTGTATGCAGTGTTTTTTTTTTTTTTTTGCTAGAATTGAAACACAGGGACAAAAAAGGTTTTTTTTTTTTTTTTTAAATTTCAAGGATAAAAATGTACATTATGTGACAACATAGGGATGAAATTATAATTTTTTCTTATTGTAAGCCTCCTCACCTTTAGAGACCCACTGACCATAGCTACACAAGTCACTGACCCTGCAACTTTAGGTGGCCAACCGCTCACGTGGCGCCACTAAAACACCCTACACAGGGTAGACCCATATTTACCATGTCACAGCCCAATAAAATTAATTTTACGGTCTGTAAAAGATTAGGTTGATGTGTAAGTGATTAGGTTGATGTGTAAGTTAAAGTATATATATACGTCTGTTAATATTAGTCCGTAAATTTTATCGACACCGAGAAAGAGATAGAATAAACCATCATAATCCTATATTAAACAAATAAATCATTAGTATATATATAATAAACTCATAAACAATAATAAACCATAGTATACTAAATATATACCCACGTAAATGAAATTCAAATTAAGTGTAAATTCAAGTTAAATTAAATGTAAATTCACCAATTATTTACAAAATTATTAAG
>CATIWJ010001844.1:0-10684 GCA_949640765.1 Croton laevigatus | reverse complement strand
GCCTTCTATAACATAACTTGTGAGGCTGATGTGTAATTTAACTGACCAATAGAAAAAAATATCAAATAAAAATATTAATAATTCTTCTAAAAATATTTTTTTATAGAAAAAAAAATTAAATATTAATAATACAAAGGTTCTTCTTCCTCCTCGCTACGCCGTCCATTAAAGGCTAGTTAAAAAAAAAGCAATATCTCCATTAAAGCACTTTAAAGAACAGTGGCAAGGGAAATAAAGAATCTGATTGATTAAGTCACTTTTAAATTCAAGTTTCAAGGCAACGCTTGCACTAGGAACAAGCCTCTCTCACGCAATTTTTTGTTTCTCACTCTAAAATCCACAAAGTGTTTAACTCTCTCCCTCTTTCTTTGTTTCTCTATGGTTTGAATCTAGTCTGGAATCGGTGAGTTTTTGAGCTTTGAAATCGTTTTTCTGGAATTGCTTTTGGATGGAAAAAAATAAATTTGATTTTTAGGAATTGCTTCTGGGCTATATATGAACTTTAAAGTTTCCTTCGATTATTCCATCAGATTTGAAGTTTTGATCTTGTACATTTGCTTTGGAATTTAGAGTTAGCCACAGAAGCAATCATGAATAAAATATAAAAGAAGAAAGCCAGAACATATATGAAGAGAGCGTAAAAACAAAGAATAAGCGGCAAACGAAAAACAAAAAAGACAAAACTCACGGAAGGGAAAAATAATGCCAACTCAACTGTCTAAGAGGGCTTCTATTTGTAGAAGTCCTACTTCACAGAGTGGATTTTCTTTTAAGCCACGTCAGCCTCACATTCTATCTTGACAACACCATTGGAGAACATTTTTTCATTTTTCTTTTCATTTTGCTGATTTGTCATGTGTACAACAATAATTTTATGTTGCATTGGAGATACTCTAATAGTTTTGGATTAAGATAAGAGGCATTTGTAATCCATCCAATCCAACCATTACAAAAGCATTCTCCATAAGTTAAGCATTCACATACAAATTGTGATTTTAGTATAAATATAAATATGAGAAACCATTATCAATATTTTGATTGAATAAAATTGATTTTTTAAAAAATTACATGTTACAATTGTAAAAAAATAGAAAAAATAAATTCAAATTCTTATCAAAACATAAGTATAGGCTATCAAAAATAGTACACTAAACACTAATAAAAAAAAATTGTACTCCATGAAATAAAGTTTTAGCAGTATATATCAACTTTTTCTCAAAATTCAAAATGTATATATATCATATAAAAGAGACCGTTAACAGGCCAAGTTATATCGTGGCTATATAGCAGGGATAATCCTACCCTATATACTAAATATATGCTGATAATATAGTTAGTAGGAATTGAACTCGAAATTTTTATGTTCTACAATTTTGTGAACAGTAATAAGTAGGATAACTAATGGCCGTTTATTAGATATTATATATTAAAAAAAAATGGAAAAGGAAATTGAATAGAGGCACATGGGTAGGTGCAGGGAGGGTAGAGAAGAATCCAAAGAGAGGTTGTTTCTTTTGGGGCTTATAAATAGCAGAAACCGTTTAACTTCTCCATATATCTCAACTTCACGTGCCATTCTTCTCTCTTCTCTTCATACAATTTTCATAAAATTTAGGGACTCCGTCTGCAAATCTTATCCATCCATTTTCTGTATTCACTTCTCTCTCTCTCTCTCTCTCTCTCTCTCTCTCTCTCTCTGTTACCTCTTTTTTGTTCCTTTTTTCATGTCTTTTTAAAGGTTCTCAGTGACAGTATAAGGTCGTTATTATTGCTACTGATTTTCACATAAATATATCTAATCCCACTATACTTACAGTTTTGTTCGTTGGTTGACAAACAAAGAAAGCTTCTTCCTTTTTTATTTTTATTATCATGGAAAACAAGAAGCATGGTTCTTCTTCTTCTTCCTTGGATCATCTTTTTGGTCCTAAAGATTCTTCTTCTTCTTCATCAACCTCCAGCGTTTTCGGCTCTATTTTCTCTCCTCCATCCACGGTATATATATTCTCCTTTAATTTTATACATAGCCCATGTATTCCTTTTTTTTTTTTTTTTAATCTGATAAATTAAGTTTTTTAGTTAAATTATCAAATTAAAACCAGTTTAAAACACTATCAGACTTGAACCGATGACCTCATTTTAAGGAGAGGTGTATCGCTTTAATTATTGAAGCTATGTCACTTGCATAAGTCATGGTGTAGTAGAAAAGAAAAAAAAAAATTTTTTTTTTTCAATTATAAATTTGAGTTTTTGAAGGTGCTAATATAAACGCATGTATTTTATTGTTATTTACATGGGAATTAATTAAATTTTATTATATATTAATGTCGAGTTTACCAGTCTTTAATCAAGAAGAGAGCAATATTATCATTTGGAATATTTAAAAATTATTCAATGTAAATCTTGCATGTAGTAAAAATAATAATATTGTTCTTATTGTTTTTTAATATTCCACTTTCAGGGAATCAGAAGAGATTCTGAAGGAATAATAGGAAATCAAGGTGGAAGAAGCCACTATGGGAATCCAGGAGGTAATTTCCAAATTAATTAAAGCATGTTTTTCAAATGCAATGAAAATTCAAATTAAATTGTCATTTTCAGATAATTCACAAAGCAATAAGCAAGGTGGTGGCAAAGATGCTTCTTATTCTTCTTCATCATCCATTTATCAAAGTGAAACAGCAGAACCTTGTTATTTCAGCTCTTCAATTTACTACGGTGGCCAAGAAAATTATTCTCCTAGGACCAACAAATCAGAATCTCATAACACTGTAAGTCAAATACAAATATTCTCTTATGAAGAAATAAAATTTATTTATTACTATTGCTTTTTATTGATAGGAGAAATTATTGATTTTTTGTGTTTAGTTCAAGAAAGATGATAAAAATGATGATCCCAATGGCAACAATTCAAATGGTGCATCAAGAGGAAATTGGTGGCAAGGTATGTTTGTAAGATCCCACATCGGTTATTGATTGAGATTTGATATGATATATAAGCTAAACCACCTAACTACTTAATTAACTTGAGTTAACTATTTTAAGCCAATGAATTTGGGTCAACTCCGGTCTAACTGCACGCCAGTTACGGGTCTCGAGTTGGGTCGTGATAATCTTAATTAAGACAACAATAACCATATCATTATATCACATTTATTTATTAAAACCTTTCTCTAAATTTAAAATTTGGGTTTTTTTGCAGGTTCACTCTATTACTAATCCTAGGTTTATGCAAAATAAGCATCTATAAGCTAAGGTTTGTATGAACGTAATAAAAACATTTTCTTTTTTAATACATTAATTAATTAATTTTGAATAAATAAATATTTTTTCTCTATTATATTTGTTTAATCCTTAATTAGAGTCACTAATTTTGAGTTTATTTTCCATGATACAGGCATGATGACTATGAAGGGTATATATATATATATAAATATATATGGTCTTATGTTGTTATAGGAGTTTAATGCTTGCCTTCTTATGTACTATAGCTTATTTTCCATATATAACCATTTCCATGTACCTCAAGCAATATTTAGGTTTTCTTAACCTAATTATACATCGTATCTATCTATTAATGTACTCTTTTTCTTAATCCAATCTATTATAACTTCTAATAAATGGATTCCACATTATTAATTTTACGAAATTTATAAATATTTTTATATGAATGAAGTCCAGAAACAAATCGTTAGACAAAATTTTGTAAAAATCATTCATTCCAGAAGAACATGCAAACTCATAACGTAGGGAAAAGAAATGATGAGGGTTACACATAAAAATTAAAAAGTAACAATTTTATTTATTGTCAAATTTCTGGATAATACAGTAAATTTGACCGCTAGAATAAACTAGAAACAAAGATGCAGAATCTCCAGTACATTTGTAGACGTGAAACTCATTACGGGCTCCTCAAGGCAATGTATAATCTGCAGGAGAACAAGGAAAAGGGTAGTTAATGCTTTATGATCAGTAATCAATGTTTAAAATTTGAAGATATAACGTAAAAAAACTTGTTCCTGTGTACATTTTGAGCTCCTGCCCAACCTCCGATTTGAGGTATTTGGTGACAACTATCATTTCATTATCTAGTGATAGGGATCAAAATTCTAACAAAAATCCTATAAAAGGTTGAATTTTTAGATATTTGAGCCTAAAATATTGTTTGTTCGCTCTGAATTCTGAATGCTGAATCTGAATCTACAAGTTATTGAGCTGAACATATTAGCCAGACCAAAAAAGTCTAATGACTAAAACGAAATATATAGTGAATTTGGAAACAAACCTCCACACTTGTAACCAACAGGGCGATCAGCAATGTTGCAGCGTTTAGGAATGGTGATGGCAACTGCTGCGTCAACTCCGGAACTTTTGGCTGTATTCGAAAGCATAACCGCACATAGACAGGCGGGGTTCTGGCCAATTTTCTTTACCTGAGCACAGCAATTGCTAGAAACTGGAGCATTTGGATCTTGTGCTGCTGATGCACAAGGCACCAGCTTGAAAGCCTCGGTGTCAGGATTGGATTTTCCACATGGACCAGCACCATCAACCCGGTTAAACCCAGCAATTCCAACAAATACGAGAAGCACAACGAAGCAAAGGGATTTCATTAAAGCTGCCATCTTTCTACTGCAATGCACGAAAACAATCATCAACTTCATAGGATTTTATACAGAAACAAGAAGATGAAATGTGCTTGCTTACATGTGAATTCCATTAGTTATAGTGGACATAGCACTAGAACAAAAAATAATTTTGTTTATTGCATCACCCACTCCCTTCCATAATAGATCTTTGCACCGCCTAGCCATTTCAAGCCAATGACGGCTAGTGCTCACTGTGATTCTACGATGTTTTCCCGACCATTTCCTTTATTTTTTTGGATTCTTTAAGGAGAAAAAAATACCTTTTCATCAGAAGCTGACAGCAATGCGACCTCCACCAGCATGTAATCTTTACTAGAGCACCTCCATTTCCTCCCAACACATGAAAACCTCAACCTAATTATGGAGCACTAAGCAGTACACAGATAGTCAACTTGTCGAAATCCAGACCTTGCACAATAAAAGATTACCTGAGCACCTGTTCCTCAGAGTGGTGGATTGGTAGACCTTTTTTTACTCCAGCCTCGCTTTAGGTAAGTTAATTTACAAGAGCTCAGTACAATTCAAATTAATAATTAACTAAACACACTAATAAGCACCCATGAATCTAAAGAGTCGATTACAGATGACAGTTCGACTTCTTTTCTTTGGGTATGAATGGAACCAATGGTAATTTAAACTACATGAACAAAAGATTAATTTACCCTGGTGAAAAAAAATAAAAAAAAAGACAAGAACAACAAAACTAAGGATAAGCAAACAATTTAGTCTTTTTCTCAGAACTCAAGTTGAAGAAACAGAAAACTAAATAACCATACTGAATGCTGTTATAAGCATTCCCATTTGTGGATCTATTAATTCTGCAAATTGCTTTCCGTAATTAAGCAGACAAGAGAACAACAAACCAAATATAGAGTGCATAACTAGGATAAGATAGTCTGAATTATCAGAAAAGCAATGCAAACAACCTGAGTTATTATTTCCACTGATTTTATTCTTCTATTCCAACATCATCATATTGATAAATATACTTTACTGTTGTGTATTCTTCTGAATAGTCATCATGCTGCCACATAGCAGCTAAAGCTTTCTAGCTGTTTACATAATTCTCCTTAAATGTTACAAGTGTCCAACATCAAATAAACTTTTGCTTTCCGTACAGAGTCGAAATTCACGTTGAATAATTAAGATAATTAATACATCTACAACTCCTGGCCTGTCATATATTACACATTTGCATCTACCCAGTATCATTTGATAAGCTGTAATGCAATGTAATTACAATTGTACTGCATGATTTTCTATGAAACTTTACAAATAAATCCATCCAACATATCGCAATTACATTACATTACATGACAGCTTACTAAACGTTGAATAAAAACAAATCATCATTTCTTAAATTAAAATAGAAGGTTTAAGAAAACATAGAATACAGAAGATGGACACAAAACAGATATTCAAACTCCACCACATCCTTAACCGACCAGTCACTTCTTTATTAAAAATCACAAAGCATATCACTTTTAAGCATCAAATTCACTCCTAATCATAAATCTCTTTACAATTTATACCACGTTCACTCATGATTAATCAATAACTACGCACTTAAACACATGCTATCTGTAAATCTTTACAAAATGCATAATCCAATGTTCTAGATTCATTTATCTTATCCTAAAACCCAATTTGCACATATAAAAAGAATGATTTTTTACCCACTAACCCAATAGATATTCCCACAACCTTATGAGTGGATGTTCCAACTTCCACTCAAGTCCCTTTTGAATTCACTATCCCATAACAAGATTGCCATCTGTTCCTCAACCATTATTACATATTAAGCCTCAAACTCAAACACCATAAAAATCAATCTCATGCATACTCAAAAAGCAAAAGAAATAAAGAAAGAACATGGTTTTCTGAATCTATATCCAAATCCAATAAGAAAACATGTCATTCTTAATTCCAATTGCAATAATATTCTCATAATTAACATACATAAGTAGAGTTATATCAACTGAGTGAGCTCCTAAATCTAATATACATACTCTTAATTCTGAAACCATTTAAACAAAATAAAGGGAAAAAAAAAATTTAAATTTAGCGAGTAAAAGCATACAAAACGATACAAACATAAAGTATAAGAGCAATGGGTACAAGAATTACAAGAGGCACAACCGCTTGATAGCTATCTGAACTTCCACAAGCCAAAGTTCCAAGCTTGAACTGAACTACATTAATCAAAGCCAGCATCAAAAACACACAACCGGTGGCCGACCCAACACCCGACACCAGCATCCCGACCCGAATCAGATCTTTATGGATGCGCGCGAAGAACTCAGGCAAGTGATTGAAATGAGCTGAAAAGTGAGAGGTCTTAGATATATTGAGAGCTTGCTTGAGTGCAGCTGCGACCAGGCTAGAGAAAAGGAAGGAGCTAAAAGAGTAGACATGAAAAGCGACGATATTCTCCACGATGGAGGAGCCGGAGGTGCAAGCGGGGTCGGTGATAAGGGAGTTGTTGGGGTCCGATGGGTTCCAGGCGAGGCCGAGGAAGACGGCGAAGGTGAAAAGGGAGTTAACGTTGATGATGCCGTCTAGGGCGTTGATGTGGATGCTGGTGGTCATCGTGATTTGATCGGACGGTGGAGTAAAACTGTGTCCTTTATTAGCTGTGATGGATTAGCAGAAAGCAGTGAGGAAAGTGGGTTAAAGTGAACGAACTGTACGATCACGCACAGGAGGAAGGGGAATCAATTGCTTCATACGCTACCGTTTACTTTCCCCAAAAAACAAAATTTAATTTATTTTTTTTAACTGCAAACAAATTTAAATTTAAATGTAAAAAAGTAGCGAAAAACTGGTTGCCGGAGACCGAATCCGGGTCGCCCGCGTGACAGACGGGTATACTCACCACTATACATCATCGACTTGATTGGCTGATTACTGAGAAATATTAGTTTTTTTTTTTTCCAATTCTTGACATTTACTTCTCAACAATAATTAAAAAATCAGTTTTTTACTAATATTAAAAAATAATAATAATAAAAAATTATTAATCTTTTATAAAATTTTTATAAAATTTACTAAAAAAATATATAAAAAATTAAAAAATACACTCATAAAAAGAAATGTAAACAAATAAAAAATACAAATATAATAGTAGTTTTACATGTAATAAATCTTCATCTATTTGTTGACAAACAAAGCAAAATTAAATTTTGTTGCTTGGCTTCTTAGGTCGGTTTTAAGTGCTATTGCTTCAACTATTTTCTATTTGGATGATGTCAAACAAATTTGGGACAAATTAGTACTTCATTTTTTCTCAACCAGATAATTTCAAGATTCGTCAACTTCATAATCAATTATACTCAATTATTCAAGGTACACGTTCTATGGATGCCTATTTTTTAGATTTGAATGCTTTTTGGAAGGAGCTAAGGTTGTTTAAGCCTCAACCTCATTGTTCTTTTAGACGGTGTAATTCTGAATGTTTTAAGTTTATTGATATGCAACAGAGAGATTAAGTTTCTTAATGGTTTGAATGAAACTTTTCAAGAATTACGGTCACAGATTCTTACCATAATTCATATGCCTAATCTTGATCAAGTATACAATATGGTTGTTCATAAAGAGAATCAGAGATCTCTTTCCTTATCTTCTAATCTTCTTCTCAAAACTTCAGCTATGGCAGTTAATAAAGAACAATCAAAAAATGATGTTGTTTATTATAATTGTTGAAAACCATATCACATTAAAGCAAAATATTATAAAATTATTGGTTATCCAGCATATTTCAAGTTTACCAAGAACAAAGACCATAATAATCCTAATAACAGTCATCAAGTTTTTAATAGTATTGCTTCAAATGAAGTTCAATGTGGAGGAGTGTTTCATCACCAAGCTCATCAAGTTTCTAGTGGTGTTGCTTTAAATGAAGTTCAATTTGGAGGAGCTTTTCATCATGGTAGTACTTCTGTCACAAATTTTCCTCTAAATTTGTCTAAGGAACAGGTGTTCAGGCTTATGAATTTGCTTGGAGACAATGCTCAGTATTCTAATGCTCATTCCTCTAATTTTAATGTGGCCTCTGTTTTTTATCCCTTTGCTGCTACTACTGCTCCTCAGTTCAATTATGCAAGTATTCATTCTATTATTTCCGCTGTCAATATTGACAAATATCATGATGTGATGAGATCATGTTGATATGTCTTAAACTGTCAACACTAGGGCTACTGACCATATAATTTGTACTAGTTCATTATTTCTTCATTTTATTCCTTTCGTGAATGTCTTTGTTTCTTTGCCAAATAATCATAGAATCCAAGTCACTAGTATAGGTTCAGTCAAGTTAAATTCTGATTTAGTGTTGCATAATGCGATTCTTGCTCCGTCATTCATATTCAAACTTCTTTTTGTTTCTAAACTGTTATCAACAAATTCAGTTTATTTCATTTTGTTTACTTAATTTCATTGCATCTAGGACCTTTTCTCATGGAAAATGATTAGACTAGCTAAAATAAGGCAAGGCTTGTTTGTCATGCCTTCACATATTGCAGTTTCTTCTTCTTGCAATTCTATATCTTTGGGATTATAGAATTCTGTTTCTTTTGATATTTGCCATCATAGGCTAGGACATCCTAGTGATGATAGATTAAGTTGTCTAAAATTTTTGTTATCCTTTTCAATTCCAATCAATAATGTTATTTGTGACATTTGTCCTAAAGCCAAACAAAAAAAGGCTTTCTTTTCCGCACTTGCATGAAATAGTACAAGACCTTTTGTGATTGTACATATTGATGTTTGGGGCCCTACTCTCAAGCGGATTTTAATGGAAATTATTTCTTTTTAACCATTGTTGATGATTATACAAAATTCTTGTAGCTTTTTCTTATGAAACATAAGTTTAAAGTTTTAAAGTTTCTTTTGTAGTCCTATAATTTTGCCAAATAATTTAAACACAATTTTTCACCAATGTTAAGATAATAAGGACATATAATGGGACTGAATTCCTTCTAAAATCATTCTTTTCTTCTTCTGGTATAGTACATCAAACAAGTTGTGTTTATACTCCATACTCCACAGTAAAATAGGGTAGTGGAAAGGAAACATCAACATATCCTTAATGTAGCTAGGGCATTCCTATTTTATTCAAAAGTACCAATTAGATTTTTGGGTTTTGCAGTCCTAGCTACAACATATTTGATTAATAGGATTCCCATGGCTAAATATCAAAACAAATGTCCTTTTGAACTCTTATACGATGTTCTTTCTTCCTACTCTCATCTTAGAGCTTTTGACTGCCTTTGTTATGCTTCAAATTTGGTTTTTTTAGAACAAAGTTTGATTCTAGGAATAAGAAATTTATTTTCTTGGCTATCCTTTTGGCACCAAAAGGTATCTATTGTATGATTTAAAGTCAAAGCAATGTCTTGTATCTAAAGATGTTGTGTTTTATGAGAATATTTTTCCTTTTCTGATTATGTTAATATTATCCATTCCAATGATAATAATAATTCTCTTGTGTTACCTATTGTGTCTTCTTTACCTTCTAATGTTTTTTTTTCATAATCATTCACGATCTTGTGATAATTCTGCTCTTCCATCACATAATACTTCTATCCCACATCTTGTTCATCCTCTAACTGTTGTCAGAATGAGTTCAAGAAATACTTTATTACCTGCTTACCTTCATAATTATCAATTTAATCTTCCTGTTTTCAATTCTTTTGTTTCTTGTTTCTTATCCAATTCAAGATTATGTTTCTTTTCAGAAACTTTCACCTTCTTTCAATTCCTTTATCTTTAGTGTCTCTTGTACTTTTGAACCATCTTATTATAAGCAGCCAGCTAAATATCCTCATTGGCAAGATGCTATGGCTTCTGAGATTCCGTAGAGGAAAACAAGAAGTTGTTCCTCTACCTTAGGGTGTTAAACCAGTGGGTTGTAAGTGGGTGTACAAGGTTAAATTCAACTCAGATGGGTCAGTGAAAAAGTATAAAGCTAGGTTAGTAGCTGAGGGGTACACACAAAAAGCTGGTTTTGATTATCAAGAAACTTTCAGCACTGTTGT
>CATIWJ010001830.1:0-10403 GCA_949640765.1 Croton laevigatus | reverse complement strand
CAACGGAAAGGGTAAAAGTCTCTCCCTGAGAAGACTTCGAGGCTTTCCCTTTTTATTTTATTTTAAATAGTCCGATGAATTGTCGAAATTAAGTGCTGTGAGTTACTGTTTTAAATTTTGGTCTTGTTTTGTGATTAATATTGGAAATAATATGTACCCTTAAATTTTCAGTCTTATTTAAATTGTAATATATAGTTTACAATCTATGTTAAAAAAAAAAAATTGTAATATATAGTTAAAATTTGAAAATTATGACATAATGTATTTGATTTTGAGATCCGTGGAAACAATCCTTATCAGGCCGAGATCAACTGCTCGGCATTTTTCAATTTTTCACTTCAATTGATCGCCATATCCCATTTTTCCAAAAAAAATTTTTTGTCGATATATTATGGGTCTCTAAATTTGGAGACCTAAATTAAATATGTAAAATACTGTTTAAACATATTTTATTCTTTTTTTTGGATATTTCTTTTTTGTTAGATGCTTTTTTTCTTATATTTTTGTAAATTATTATTATTATTATTAATTAGGCATAAATTTTTATTTTAATGTAAATAAGAAATTAAAATTTATATGTAAAAAAATTAATTTTTTGTAAATAAAAAATATTATTAAATAAATTATATTAAAATATTAATATGTGTATTATAATAAATTTATTTTTATTTATGATAAATTAGTAATTAAAATAATTTATAAATAAATAAAAATATTAGTATTTTATTATCTAAAGATTAAAACTGAAAAATAATTAGTGTTGAAATAAAATAGAAATGATACTACTTTGAATCTTCTTTTAAGATAAATTGTTGAGGAATGGTTAGAAATGGCAAGAGATAGCCATTTTCGATATTCAAACCAAACAGCTTCAAGATCAAAGTAAGAATCGGCTGTGTCGTTTGGTCGACGTTTGGAGGACGCCAGTCAGTCGACGTTCAGGCCTTCGCTTGCTGTGGCGAGGTCCATTTGCTTCACCGCCGGCGACGATGCGACGCTTCAGTCGCTGAGCTTCTGTGTTATCTTTTTTTTTAAATGTAATATAATAAAATTTAAATACAATATAGATATTTACCTAGAGTAAAAAATGTAAAAGCTTGTATGCAAAATAATGGGAATTGTTTGTTACTGGTTCTATACTCAGTGAGAAATGGCTTTGAGCCTACGATAAAAGCTTGTATTTTCATATCCCTTTCGAACAGGAAATCAAATTCTACTATAATTTCTGATATCGGCTGTGAGGTACTCTGATTACTAGTTGATGACATGCAAGGGTTTGAGAGCAATTCCTTGTCCGCCATGAACAATCAAGCTGAGCAGTAGTAGGTAGAAGATAAGTAAAGCGCAGTTTTCTAATGGATAAAACGACACCAAGTCCACCGCTAGATGACTAGATCTTCACTCAAATTTTAGCGGCCTTTAAAGCCCAATAATGTGTTCGATATAATTTTCCCTCCACCCTTAAACGACAAGACCTTTTCATGTTGTCTTGCGAACAACACGACTTATCGTCAAAACAAACCATTCCTGCTTTTTCCGGCACCCATCTCCACCGCTGCCAGCTGGAAAAGTAACTCTCTTATTTATTTCTCTTCTCTACATTACAAGGCTGATCACTTTGTTTAGTAGGTTAAAATCTTTTCATGATTTACCAAATTCTTTTTGCTGTGTAATCAATATGTTCATTTATGATGCCTTACAAGTGTTTGTGAAAATGTCCCTTCCAAATTCAATTATTATTTATTATACAATAAAGGTATGAACTTGTTCTGGACAATCCTAAATTGAATTCGTCATTCATGATATGATGATTCTCATTATTTTCAAAGTCTTACTTTGACAAGAAATGAGAAATGGTTTTAAATTCCAATTTTTTATTCGTCAATTCAACTCTCAAAATTGACAGCACTCTCTCTCTCTCTCTCTCTATATATATATATAGAACACGTGCCATGGAAATCATGGATAAAAGATTTGAAGTTGTAAACAAGAACCATAAGGATATTGCATTTGCAACTTCTTTGCATTTTCGTTGCCATTTGTAGGAAACAATATTTAGCTATTACCCCTTTGACTATGTACCACGTACTTCTTCAAATATATACTCTTTTAGAAATTAAAAATACTGAAATGGTCAAAAACCATGATGCATCAGATGATGGCCACCGTTTTGTGTTACTTGGTCAATAAGTCTGCTGAGTATGGAAAGTGCAACGCAAAGTCAGTGAAACACATTTTCACTGAACAAGAAGAACACTTGAAGGCTAGTTTTCAAGATGAGACTATTGCTTTCAAGAATTGGCAGAAATCATTCTTGAAAAATATTCTGTCAGGCTAATCAAAATCTGCCATGGATGCGATTGTGATGGTTCTCAACTGTTTGATTTTAGTGGTCCTCCTCATTCCTTATGCTCTTTCCTCTGATATAATAAATACCAGTATATCTATTTCTGGTAATGATGTTGTGGTCTCTAAAGAAGGAAAATTTGCACTAGGATTTTTCAGTCCAGGCAGCTCTGGGAACAGATATCTTGGCATTTGGTATTATAAAATACCAGGCCAAACTGTGTTGTGGGTTGCAAACAGGAATAATCCAATGAATGATTCTTTAGGGGTTCTTTCTATGAGTGCAGATGGAAACCTTGTGCTCCACGATGGGCATGGCGGAGGATTTCCTTTGTGGTCCACTAATGTTTCAGTTAAAGGAACAGATGGTTGTGTGGCTCAGCTTTTAGATTCAGGAAATCTTGTGTTGGTCCAGAATGGAAATGAACAAATTATTTGGCAAAGTTTTGATTATCCAACAGATACTTCGGTTCCAGGTATGAAACTTGGATTTGACCGGAAAGCTGGCCTGAACTGGTTCTTAACATCATGGAAATCAGCAGATGATCCAGGAACTGGGGAGTGGTCTTACAAGCTGAACCCTACAGGTTGTCCCCAGTTCCTTTTGTACAAGGGGACAACGCCATCTTATAGAAGCAGTCCGTGGCCGTGGGAATCTGCACTGGTTGGAGATCGTGTGCTTTCTGTTTATAACAAAGATCAGATATATGGAAGTTTACTTTTAGATGATGGATCCATTCTCACAAGATTTGTGGTTAACAACTCTGGATTGATCGAATTCTTTACTTGGAACAATAGCTCCAATCGGTGGATGCTATCCCGATCAGAGCCTAAGTACACCTATGGACATTGTGGTGCATACAGTATAGTGAATCCTAATAGCATGTATAGCCTTGACTGCGTGTGCTTGCCAGGTTACGAGCCCAAATCCTTACAGAATTGGAATCTCAGAGATGGCTCTGGGGGTTGTGTGAGGAAAGAAACAATGTCTATGTGCAGAAATGGAGAAGGGTTTGTTAAGGTAGAGGGTGTGAAAGTTCCTGATACTTCAATTGCTACTTTGATGAACACAAGCTTGAATATCTTTGAGTGTGAACAGTCGTGCATGAGTAATTGTTCATGCAAAGCATATGCAAGCTTAGACATCGATAGAAAAGGAGTTGGCTGCTTGACATGGTTTGGGGATTTAATGGACACAACACAGATTACAGGAGGAAGTGATTTCTATGTTCAAGTGGATTCAATAGAGCTGGGTATACTTCTTTTCTAACCATTGATCTTGGATTAAAATTGATAATTGATTCTTTGCTTAAAATAGCATATGCTGTTCTACATTTTTATACCTGCAGGGCTCATTCTGACTTCTGATCTGCATGCATTAGTTTTTCTCATTTTTGCACCAAAGAGTTGTGTTAAACAAAATAGATAGTCAAGTTTCTGCTTTCTGATATATTCAAATTTACTAAAGGAAGAGCAGAAGACAAATATAGAATATTTGTCCCTAAACTTGCATTTTTCCTCTGTGATGCAATTCCTTAATTCCTTTCTTAATGCAGCTAAATATGAAACGAAGAAAAGAGGTTTTCTCAAGAAGAAAGGGATTTTGGCTATTCCAATAGCATTTGCTAGTCTCATGATATTTCTCATGGTCATTTTTGCCTATTTGTGGCTCAAGAAGAAGAGCAAAAGTGAAGGTAAAATAATAATTTATAGAGATGTAGACATCTACAACTTACCAACCTATTTATTTATCTATTTAATTTTTTTTTTCACCTGACATGCATGTATGATTTTAGTTACTAGTCATATATCATATTAACACTTTCTGTGATTCTGCTAAGGACAGTAAACAAGAACGGATTTTTTTCTGGACGAGTGGCAAATGAACTTGTAGAAAGTAGGCCACCTCCGGATTTGCCAATTTTCAGTCTAACCACTATAGCTTCTGCGACTAACGATTTTTGTCTAGCTAACAAACTTGGACAAGGTGGATTTGGCTCAGTTTATAAGGCAAGTCCCATAAAGCACCCAAAAGTTTTTAGTATGTATAAAATTTGAGCTTGGTAGTTTTAAACTGATTATGGTATTCTTATGACACAGGGTCAGCTACCTGATGGGCAAGAAATTGCTGTAAAAAGATTGTCCTGGAGTTCAGGACAAGGAATAGTTGAATTTAAAAATGAAGTAATGTTGATTGTAAAGCTTCAACACCGAAATCTTGTAAAACTTCTAGGATGTTGCATCGAGCAGGATGAACGAATGTTAGTTTATGAATACTTGCCCAACAAAAGCTTGGATTTATTTATTTTTGGTAAGAATATTCATTTCCATGCTTCATGGTGCTTATCTAATGGTCATTGCACAAATCCATCCCATGATCAATATTCCATATTTAAAATTTTGATGCAGACCAGAAAAGAAGAGCAGCCTTGGATTGGAGCAAAGGCTTTGATATAATCATTGGAATTGCTCGTGGAATATTGTATCTTCACCAAGACTCAAGACTGAGAATTATCCATAGGGACTTAAAAACTAGCAATGTCTTGTTAGATGCAGATATGAATCCAAAAATTTCTGATTTTGGCATGGCAAGAATATTCAGAGGGGATGAAGTTCAAGACAAGACTAACAGAGTTGTCGGAACATAGTAAGTAGTATTATATATGAACACATAAATAATGAAATAAGTCCATTGTCATATACAAATGCGAAAGTTATGGATTTTTTTTGTTTCTCTTTTACGCAGTGGTTATATGGCACCTGAATATGCTGCATTTGGAAAATTTTCAACAAAGTCAGATGTGTTTAGTTTTGGAATTATATTGCTGGAGATTCTTACCGGTAAGAAGAGCTACTTCTTTCCCGAGGATCCTTGGCGAAGTCTGATAGGCCATGTAAGTAAACTGATATGTGATGGATTTTTTTTCACAAAATATGTGATGGATTAATTGACAAGAAAACACTAATCTCCTACTTATACTGAGAAAAAGTTCCTCGTTCATTTTAATGACAGGTATGGGAGTTATGGAGAAATGGTCAAGCCTTAGATATATTGGATTCATCACTGATAGATTCACCTCTTCCCCCAGAAGTATTGAGATGCATTCAAGTAGGGTTGCTATGTGTGCAAGAAGATGCAACAGATCGACCTGCCATGTCCACTGTTGTTCTTATGTTAAATGGCGAAACTGTTCTTCCCGATCCAAAACAACCTGCATTTATCTTAAGAACAAGCACCGATCCTAGTCGATCAACTACAGGAGGAAATTCATCTGTTAATGAGGTTTCCATTACAAAGATCGAAGGCCGCTAGAGCTACTGTAATGGTAACTGGATTCCTGTGCTGCTGTACACTAAATTTGTATTCATGGAAGCTATTATAAGTTCAACAGAGGATTATAGGACAAAAAACATCTACATTGTATTGTATTTATGATCAATAGACTTTTCTTACATATTTTCTTCATTTTGCATACTTGTTTGATCAATGATATAGTTGATCTCTTGATTTTGATGGCTTTAAATATGATCCAAGTTTTGAACAGAAATATGATCCAAGTTGAACAATAAATGTTATTTTAAGTAACCTTTTAAACAATGGGTATGCAGCATTTTGTGACATTACAAAAAAACCTAATTTTGCTGAACCCATTCTGAAAAAAAAAATGATTGACAATTTAAATTTTGTCTTTTTGATTAGTTTAGTTAGATGGATTTGATTATAAGGAAGTTCAGCTCTATGTTCAGAATCAGAACCACTATTTTAATTGTATTTGTATGCTTGCAATTTAACTTCTTACGGTCCAAATTCTACACATCTCCGCCTCCAGCGCCACGCTACCACTAAGCTGAAAAGGTAACTCTTCTAGAAACTGAATCTCTTGGTTATTGGCTTGAATTTTCAGCTGAAAGATCATAAAAAAATGATCATTAGTATGTGCCATCTAAGTGTTTGTGAAAATGCCCTTTCCATCTCAATTCTATATTAATAATGTAATAATAAGGTAAGAAATTTTTCTGGAAAATCATAAAATGGAATTTCAAATTTTCATTCTAAATGATTATTATGATTATTGTCAAAGCAAGATTTTGACCGGAAATGGTCAAATACCATTTTATATTTCTCAAAATCAAATCAAAGCCACTGCAGTTTTGTCACAAATTTGAAAGCAGTGTTTTCTTGGAAAGTTTTGTATTTTTTTTTTCCCTTCCCTTTTCTTCCCATTTGCATTGGAATTGACACGGTTATAAGTATTGAATTTCTTGCAGGTAAATTTATGCTTGACCAAATCTCAAAGATTAAACAATAATTACCCCCCTTTGATGATGTACTCCTGCCTACTCACTCAAATATAAAAATTTAGCAATTGAAAGTACAAATATATAATATCAGGAATCATGATGCACCAAACAATGACTTCTCTGTTTACTTGGCCGTTTAGTCTACTGAGTGTATATTGTGAATGGAAAGCACAATGCAGAAATACCAAAAGCAGGAAACTTTAAAGTCAATTTGCAAGATAAGGTGCTGTTGCTTTCAAGAATAAGCAAAAAGCATTTGCAAAAAGTATTATTACATAGTATGATCAATCATGGATTGTATAGTGATGTTTCTGAACTTCTTGATTCTACTAGTCATCATCGC
Organism: Croton laevigatus; assembly: GCA_949640765.1. NCBI lineage: Eukaryota > Viridiplantae > Streptophyta > Magnoliopsida > Malpighiales > Euphorbiaceae > Croton > Croton laevigatus. The sequence goes on along the minus strand of CATIWJ010001830.1, from coordinate 3,412 downwards.
CTATGCTCTTTCCTCTGATGTCATAACCACCAATATATATGTTTCATATAACAATCTTGTGGTCTCTAAAGAATGGAAAGTTTGCGCTAGGATTTTTCAGTCCTGGCATAAGTACAAATACCTTGGCATTTGGTATTACAAAATACCAGTGCAAACTGTGGTGTGGGTTGCAAACAGGAACAATCCCATTAAGGAATCTTCAGGTGTCCTCTCCATGAGCACAGATGGAAACCTTGTGCTCCATTATCAGCATGACCGAGAGTTTCCTTTGTGGGCCACAAATGTTTCAGTTGAAGGAACAGGTGGGTGTGCTCAGCTCTTAGATTCAGGAAATCATGTTCTGATGCAAAAGGAAAATAAAAGAATTATTTGGCAAAGTTTTGATTAAACTTGGGTTCAATCAGAAACTTGACCTCTACTGGTTCTTAACATCCTGGAGATCAGCCGATGATCCAGGAACTGGGAACTGGTCTTACAATCTGAACCCAAATGGTTGTCCCCAGTTCTTTTTGTACAAGGGGATGACACCATATTGGAGAGGGAGTCCATGGCCATGGAAATCTACACTGTGTGATTTTGCAGTTTCTTATGTTTATGTTAAAGATGAGTTATATGTTAGTTCACGTTCAAATGATGAATTTGTTCTCTCAAGAGTTGTAGTGAACTACTCTGGTTTCATCGAGAGACTAACCTGGGACAATAGCTCCTGTCAGTGGAGACAAACGAGGACAGAGCCCAAGTACACCTATGGATATTGTGGTGCATACAGTATACTGAATGCTAATAACATTGATAGTCTTGACTGTATGTGCTTGCCAACGTATGAGCCTAAGTCCTTAAAGAATTGGTATCTTAGAGATGGCTCTGCTGGCTGTGTGAGGACGCGACAACAAACAATGTCTATTTGCGAAAATGGAGAAGGGTTTGTTAAGGTAGAAGGAGTGAAAGTTCCTGATGCTTCCATACAAGCTTTGATGAACACAAGTTTGAGTTTGTTTGACTGTGAACAATTGTGCATGAGGAACTGTTCCTGCAAAGCTTATGCAAGTTTAGACATAGAGAGGAAAGGAGTTGGTTGCTTGACATGGTTTGGAGAATTAATGGACACAATGCAATATTCAGAAGGAACAGATTTGTATGTTCGTGTGAATTCAGTAGAGTTGGGTATTCTTCTTGTTCTTGCCTAATTTTGCATTTCCAAGAATTGTATCCCTATTTGTCGTTTTACTTTTCTGTGATGTTATTTTCTTTCTTAATGCAGCTAAATATGAAACGAAGAAAAGAGGTTTTCTCAAGAAGGGGATGTTGGCTATTCCAATATCATCTGCTAGTCTCCTGATACTTCTCATTACCATATTTGGCTATTTGAAGCTACAGAAGGACAGGAAAAGTGGAGGTAAAGAAATAATTTAAAGGGACATCAAATATCTTTAAATTTCCCAAAAAAAGGGCCCAAAATTTATGGACTTTTTTTACCTGATTTAGTAGTCCTTTCTACAAAACACTTGCATAAAATATATTTATGTCATATAATCACTTGATGTCATTCTGTTAAGGACAGTGAAGAAGAACAGATTGGTGCCAAATGAGCTTGTAGAAAGCAGGCTTCCTCTGGATTTGCCCATTTTCAGTCTAACCACTAACCACCATATCTTCTGCCACTAACAATTTCAGTCTTGCTAATGAACTTGGACAAGGTGGTTTTGGCTCAGTCTATAAGGTGAAATCCAGTTAAAACATCTGAAAGTCTTTGAGAGCAAAAAGTTTGATCTTGATAGTCTTGAACTGACTGAGATATACTGGTTTATCTGATGGGCAAGAAATTGCTGTAAAACGGTTATCCTGGAATTCAGGACAAGGAATAACAGAATTCGAAAAGGAAGTAATGTTGATTGTAAAGCTTCAACACCGAAATCTTGTAAAACTTCTAGGATGTTACATCGAGCAGGATGAACGGATGTTAGTTTATGAATACTTGCCCAACAAAAGCTTGGATTTATTTATTTTTGCTAATAATATTCAATTCCATGCTTCATGGTGCTTATCTAATGGTCATTGTCCCATGATCGATATGCCATATTTCAAAATTTTGATGCAGATCAGAAAAGAAGAGCAAGCTTGGATTGGGGTAAATGCTTTGATATAATCATTGGAATTGCTCGTGGAATATTGCATCTTCACCAAGACTCAAGATTGGGAATTATCCATAGGGATTTAAAAACTAGCAACGTCTTGTTAGATGCAGATATGAATCCAAAAATTTCTGATTTCGGGATGGCAAGAATATTCGGAGGGGATGAAGTTCAAGACAAGACTTATCAGGTTGTTGGAACATAGTAAGTACTAAATGATGAACACTTGAACAAAATGATAGATATATTTTTATTTTCTTGTTTCTCTTTTACAGTGGCTATATGGCACCAAAATATGCAGTGTTTGGAAAATTTTTGACAAAATCTGATGTGCTCAATTTTGGAATCATATTGCTGGAGATTCTAAGTGGTAAGAAGCGCAATTGTTGTTTCCAGAGGATCCTTCTCTAAGTTTGATCGGCCATTTAAGTAAATATTGTTTGATCAACAAGATAATACTAATCTAGAAATCTTCTACTTAAAAAAGGGATCTTTTTTTTTTTTCATGCTCTGAATGACAGGTATGGCAGTTATGGAGGGAAGGTAAAGCCTTGGACATAATTGACTTATCTCTAACAGATTCTCGTCTTCCACCAGAAGGGTTAAGATACATTCAGGTTGGGCTATTTTGTGTGCAAGAAGATGCCGCTGATCGACCCACCATGTCTGCTGTTGTTCTGATGTTAAATGGCGAAACTGTTCTTCCTAATCCAAAACAACCTGCATTTATCTTAAGAAGAACATGCAATGATTCTTATCTATCAACTCCAGGAGGAGGAATTTCCTCGGTTAATGAGGCTACTATTACAGACATCGAAGCTCGATAGAGCTACCATCACCTTCTGTTGTATTTATGGAATCATTATAGTTTCTGTACTTTACAGTCAATTTGATTCTGTTCCATCCATTCATAATTTCATTAGTAAAAGCTCTCAGGATGTTAACAATGGAAGAAGAAATAGTACAGAAGATCTTGAAATTTGACATATTTCAGTTCTTATTAGTTTCTGTAACTGAAGAAAAAGGATAAATCCCAGTAAATTCATGTCGCATGACTAATTTCATTAGAAATCAAATTTGCAAGAAGATGAATTTCTATCTCTGAAAGACATCTTTCAACAAAGAAACCAGATCTTCCAGGATGAGGTAAAAATGTGTTCTCATAATCCGACATCAGGACCACTGATCCCATAGTTGGCCCCTCCTCCGGCCGCTGTTGAACACACAAAAGGCCAATTTGTATGCATATCAGCTCAGAATCTGGATATTCATTCTCCAGC
>CATIWJ010001811.1:0-14415 GCA_949640765.1 Croton laevigatus | reverse complement strand
GCGGACTGAAGATGGAAGTTCTATTCGTGCTCCATTAACGTCGCCGGAATTCTCTAGATCTGTTTTAGGATTTTTGTATGGGTATTTTTCTATTCATACAAAAATCTGTAATTTGATGTACTCTTTTTCTTTAGCCATTGTGTTATTTCTTATGTTTTTTATTGTTGTTCTTGTTTGTGGACTGCAGTTTATCTGCTATTTTGTTGAGCTCTATGCTCTTTGTACTGAGCTTTATGCTCTTTAGTTTATGTTTAATGAATATCTCTGTTAAAAAAAGAGAGGTAGAAATAAGGAAGATTCTGAAATTATTTTTGCAGGTCTTTCCGACATACATGTATTACATGTTTTATGATATTAAACTTATTTTTGTTTAGCTTCTCCCCCACACATAAAATTTACTGAGCATCTATATAAAGTGCTCATACCCTATTAGACTTTTTTGCAGGTTTTTGACATTCCACTGCAGTGAGGCTCAAATTCCTTCTTCTTGAGCCGAGCATTGAGTCAAGTTAGTTAGTTTGTTTAGTCCTGATAGATTTTTATTCTAGTTGATTTCCGAATTGTATAAATTTTAATTGTTTGATTTTGCACTGTAATTTAAAAAGAAATTTTTATTTAGTGATTTTTATGTAATTTACATTCTAGTTATTGTTTTTTTAAGGCTTGTATAGTCAGACTTTGGTCTAGTTGTACGCCGGTCTCGACCCCCAGATTTGGGTCGTGACAAAAAGTTTGTACTATAAATTATATTATTCATATAATGAAATTCATTTCTTCATATTATATTTTATTTTATATTATAGAATGCATATATCTCATTTTTTAGGTTTTATTTTGCATTATATGTTGTTATAGAAAAAAAGAGAAAAAAAAAGTGAAAAAATTAAAAAGAAGAAGAAAGAAAAATAAAAGAAAAAAGAGAAAAAAAAAGAAAAACTCTAATATAAACAAGCAACAAATACTCTATTTGGGTAGCAACAAATTTTTAGCATCTTGGATGTTGGTATCTATGGCTTTAATGCGTTTCTAATTCTTGTAGTTTTTATTAGTTATACTGTTGTATATGTTTATATATTATGTCTTAGGCTTTATGGTAATTTAGGATAGTCTTTAGGTAACAATATAAATACTAATAGTTTAGGGACCATGTTTGTAGAAGTGTTTGTGTTGAGATTGGATTCAAGTAAATGTTTTCAAAAACTTAAAAATGAGTTTTGTCCATTATTGGGATATCTATAGTTCTGTCGGAACTATTTCAAATTTTCTGTGAAAATTTGATAAGTAATTTATAAAATTAAATATCGTGGCATTCAAACATTAGTGTGACACTTTATCCCGACTTGCAATCGTAAGCTGGGAAGGGATGTTACATGTTTCATCATAGAAGCCTGCTCATAGGATACTGACCATAATCTTCACCATGAGACGACAACTATTAAGTTTTGTAACATTGTTGGATAGTATGACCAGGCAAGTTACAGTAACTACAAACAGGTGGTTTCTAACCATTGTTTCAAGCAATAGCATTAACAACAGGTAAAGCTTGACCAATTGTTATGACCCAAATCTGAGGGTCGAGACCGACGTGCAACCAGACTGAAGTCTGACTACACAAGCCTTAGAATGGCATAGACAAATATCAAATGTTAGCTATACTCTAAATCCAAATGTTCAAAATTTTTATTTCAAAATGTTCCAATAGTTTCTCAGGAGTCACAAATTGTCACGATCCAACCTGGGGCCACGACTGGCATGCAGCTAGACCAGAGTTTTACGCTTGTAAAATGATTCACCTGACTGCATTCGTTAACTACTTAGACCCAAATCCACTGATCTGAAATGGTTAAACCAAGTTAATTAAGTAGTTAGATGATCTAACTTATTAACAGTGGCTTTATAGGAAGAATTTGTGACATAACAGTGTTATAATTTTCATTTAAACCACTGAGAAAATGAAGAACATAATCTGATGACCAATAAACCCTAATAAGACTAGTAGCATTATAGTGGCAAGCCGGTTCACAAATGCAGCTGGGAATAGGTCTCAGATTTATATACTCGTCCCAAAGAACTTTAAGCTTTGTGAAAAATTTCAGTTGTAGACATCTCATAAACTTCATAATCCACGAAAGCACCTTAGTATTACATCGCTCCCAAGATATATATAGAGGATATGTGCGATTTGGCTATGGAATAGTACCATCAATGAAACTCATCTTATTTTTCGAAAGTAAGGTGGAGCGTGACCAAGAATGATAGTTCTTTTCCATAAGAACGAGAGAAACGAGAACCAAAAATGGATTCTCACTAGGATGCATATAGAAAGGATTAGTAATATCATCAACTCGAGCAGCCATAACAAAGGCAGATTAGAGCAAATCATGAGAAAAATATAGAAGAAAGAATAACGAATCGGAAAAGAAACTGAAAAAAGCTCAAAAAACTAAAAGACTGCCTACATTACACCTTCATACATGCGGCACTTTCCTGACACTGTGAGATGCCTTCGTGTATCAGCTACTTTTTTTTTTAAAACACGAAATGCCTTCGTGCATTGTTCTGTCAAACAAAATTAATTTAAAATTATATCAAAATGAAACTTTTTTTTTATTGTATAATGGTGAAACAGTATTAAAAAGTTTGATTAATTTTATGGTTATAAAATTAATTTTGATTTGTATTCTTATAGGGATTTGTCAGACAACCAGCTGTCAGGTGAACTTCCACCAAAGCTAGGATGCCTTGAAAACCTTAAACGCCTGTAAGTATTTTTCAACTCTAGACATCTTAATTGAAGAATTTTTCATTAATAATTAAAAATGAGAATAATGCTTCATTGTTTGGACATAGTTGGGATATAACTAATTAATTAATTTTAGGTTGTTGATTAACAATAAGTTGAGTGGTGAATTTCCTGAAAGCTTTATTGCTCTAAAGAACATTACAGATTTGTAAGTACGAGACTTTATCTTCATTTGCTATTTAATAGAAATTAACATTTCTTTAAAGTAGTGTTATTTCCAGTGCAGAATTGTGTTGTTACTAAAAGATTATGACACTTCTTGATTGCAGATCTGTTATTGGAAACAATTTATCTGGAAAAATTCCTCAATACATAGCTAATTGGAAGAATCTTAAGTCTCCGTAAGCAAAAAGCAATACATAAGAATGCTCTCCATAAAATTTGAAGAAAATAATGTACATGGTAATTGTTATTGCAGGGCACTTACAGAAAATAATTTTGAAGGGCCTTTTCCTGATGCATTGTCTTTCTTATATCTTTCTTAGTTGTATGATTTTCTCATATCTCAATATTTTTCAGAATCATATAATTTTTAAATGATATGTGGTATTATAATTAGGGTTTTTTATTTCTTATATTGTGTTTCTTTTTGGTATAGACATATTTCTGACTTAAGAGGAAGCAATGAAGGAAGAGAATTTCCATTCCCAAATATATCAGGAATAGCTTATTTAGAATGGCTGTTAAGTATCTTAGGTAACTTTTAGCATTTTGATCCATCAAAATACTAATTGCTCTTTCTTTTGTGGTGTATAGTAATATAGCTTTAGGAGATTTAAATCTCGACTATCATAATTTTTTGAGTTTTCCAAACAGCTACTCAAGTAGTTAAATTATAGCTAATTTGTGTATGAAATACTTTTTATTTATTTGTATTGGTTCAGGATATTAAGGAATTGTTCACCCACTGGCCTAATCCCTAATTATATTGGTCAAATGAAATCCTTATATTATTTGTAAGACATTTTTCGATCATGTGATTTTTTTTTATTAAACAATTTCATTTTTCTAACGTTGATTCTTATTTGTATAGGGACTTGAGTTTCAACAATCTGAGTGGTGAAATTCCTAGTTTCAACGACACTCAAACACTGCAATACATGTAAGAAATGAGGAAACTTTGCTAATGTTAGAACCACAACATGTAAAAATATAAGTAATGAATTAGTATATTTAACGGATTGGCCAAAAATCCCCAAATTCATGCAATGAGAATGTGTTATCAGGTACCTTAATGGAAATAAACTGAATGCAGAGCAATCCCTACATGGCTTCCTGCTTCTTCAAACTTAAATGTGTGAGTTTACATTTCTTTTTCAGCAGATTATAGAATGATTTGATATTTTTCAGCAGATTATTTGATGAATTAAATCTTCAGGGTAAAATTCTGAACTTGGGTTACCAAATTTCAGAAAATAATTTCAGAAGTGTTCCTTTGCAAATGTATGGAAAAGCTAACAATCTGTAAGAGAACTTTTGATTGTTTTGAAAATGTTGTGTTATTCTCAAACTAATATTTTCTTGCCTCTGTGTTTACAAGGAATTCTTTTGCTTGCTGCGCTGATACAACAAACTTGTAAGCTTTGTTTTTCCCTTTTTGTTCTACTTCCCCTAAAACTAAATTCATGTATATCAATAATCCTATGAAAAGTTTGAATTTTGAGAATTGTTACTGCAGAAGCAATTCATGGCAGGGAAGAGATTATTATTGTGAAATTAATAAATCCCTAAGTGAGTATATTAGTTTTCTGTTCTGTGATTGTTTTTCCCCCTTGATTCCTTAATCAATATTAAATTTATATAAAAAAATGTGAATTGCAGATGATCATCTGTACATAAACTGTGGAGGTGAGGAAGTTCTAATCAATGGAGTTCATTATCAAGCTGATCTGCAGCCTGATGGAGAATCAACCTTCTTTTTTAAGTGACGATAAAAGATGGGTTACAGTAGTATAGGTATTTTTATTCTGGCAAATCATGACCAGTACATTGTAGAAAAATTATGTGGAATTTACAGTGATTAATCATCTTAATTAATATAAGACAGCTCGTGTTGCTCCTATCTCCCTTAAGTACTATGGGTTTTGTATGAAAATGGCAAATACAAAGTGAGGCTTCACTTTGCAGAAATTATGTATGTAGAAAATAAAGATCCTACCGGCAAAGGGAACTGCTTCTTTAATGTTGCGATTCAGGCCCGTTTTGTGTTCATCTTTTTATGTGTGCCAATCTAACTGAATTGCATTAATGGAAGCAGAACATTTTATAGGATGAGAAGGTAATTGAAAATTTCAATATTTGAGAAGCCTCCATGGGTGTGAATAATAGTGTAACTATGGAGTTCATAGCTGATGTGACGAACCGTCGACCGGAAATCCACTTGTATTGGACAGGAAAGGGGTCTGATGATACAGTACCTATTGGGACCGAGACCTACAATCTCGTGGCTAGACCCTCATTATCTGGGCCTAACGAAAGCCCAAAACCAATCTGAACCAAGCCCATTAATCAGAGTCTAGAGGTCAGCACTTGATGGCTGATCCCCAGACAGTTCAATCAGCATCCAAGGCACAGGTCGGTATCGATCCATCGCTCAAGATTCATTCTAATCAGGACTTTCCTAATCATATTCTTAAATATAGAAAAGAAGACGCGTGACCCATACTCTGACAGGAGACAAACAGACAAGCGACCCGTACTTTAATAAGCATGGGCCTTTAAATATATATATTACAATCATCACTACGGAAAGTGGACATTTACTATCATCATTACGGATGGGTTGTCATTGCAGGGGTTCCACGTGTAAGATTCTCTAAAACCTTTATTATAAATACCTCAAGGATCTATTGTTCTGGGGACTGGATTCTCTTCTTGATTATCTTTTCTATATACCGATTGACCCCTAGACTGACTTAAGTATCGGAGAACTTGCTACGGCAGCCCCCTTACCCTCTCCTTTTGTTTTCAGGATCTAACCAACCAGGCATAGCCCGTCAGCTCCTTTAAGATGAACTACGACTCCAACAGTTTCCCATATTGGACTCCAGAAACATCATTTGGTGCGGTGAGCGTGGAACACACATTTGGTGATTCAGTCGTTTCTTTTTCCTTTTAAAGAGTTTGTCCTGCGCATTGTGTAAAGATGAATGGTTTTGATTTGAATTTGGGATTGAACTTGTTCCCTGAGCAACCGGAGAGAAGCGTTAATGAAGTTCTTGCACAGCTTAGTGGAGGTTCCATTCACAGCCATTTAGCCCAAGAGCCCGCAGGAGCACAAGGGGTTCGAGCGAATGTTAACCGAAATCCTCCTGATTTTAATAATCCTGCAGCAATGCAAAATTTATATGGAGCCTATATGGATCTCAATAGGCAGATGACAGATTTGAGGAAACAGCTCCGTCAGGTTTCTCAGGCACAAGCTCCCTCTGAGATCAATGTGATACATACGCCCGCTATTACCCCGCTCCGAATGGCACCTCCGGCCCCTATGCCCTCCAAAAACATGAACATAAGTGAAGGGGTTCAGGTGGTCACATCACGTGTTAATGCCAGAAGCAAGGGGAAGAGCATCGTTCAGGTGGAAGATGAAGATGAGAACTCGGGCAACGAAACGAGTCAGCCAGCCTATAATAATGTTGAAGCCCAGGTGAAAAATATATTGCAGGACTTGGGGATCAGAACAAAAGGTCTCAGCTTTGATCAGGTCGCGGAATCTCCCTTGGTCAGTAGCATCACCGCACGGGATTTTTCAGAAAAGTTCAAAATTTCTAGCAGCTTAGACAATTACGATGGCACGTCATGCCCGAAGAGTCATGTTAACAAATTCAGAACGACCATCAATGTTCAAACATATAAGGATTATGTCTTGTGCAGACTCTTTCCCACCACCTTGAAGGGCATTGCTCAAGAATGGTACCAGGGTCTAAAGCCCAATTCCATCAGCTCTTTCCGGCAGATGTCTGAGCTCTTCTTAGCTCGGTTTGTGACCAAAATACTGTAAAAAAAGGCCCCCTTTGAGTTGTTACTGGTCAAGCAGAGACATGATGAGAGTCTACGCAAGTACATTGACAGATTCAATCAGGAGGCGAACTTGGTGGATGAACTAGACCTCAGGTCGGCACTTCTAGCCTTAACACAGGGGACTCATAGCATAGCCCTTCAGTCCCAGTTGTTAAAGAAGGAGCCTGCCACCCTTCAAGAGGTGATGTCTATAGCCTAGAAGGAGATCAGATTAGAGGAAGGTCTGCGGAACTTAGTGCACATGTGTGAATCTGAAGAACAGCTTAAGAAGGATGCCGAGAGTGGCAAGGATAAGGATAATCATGGTGATGGTTCGGGAAAAAGGTCAGGAGGTTCAGACTCTCAAAGATCGGGGAGAGACCGTAGTTCAAATTACACTCCTCTCCGAACCTCCAGGAGAGAGGTCTTGATGTGGATAAAAAAGAGAGGTGAGAAAATCAAATGGCCCCCCAAAATGAGCAGTTCCACAAGGGCCAAAAGGGACCTCAGTAAATATTGTGAGTTTCATCACGATAACGGACATGATACCGAGGATTGTTGGCAGTTGAAGGAAGAGATAGAACGGCAGATCCAAAAAAGGGTACCTGGGACTGACCGCCACATTCGGTCGCCTCGGGAAGGTTTCCGAAATAATGATCAAAGAGACAACAGAAGAGGAGACCGGAGAACTGACTGGAGAGAAGATAGAAGAGATGACAAACGAGATGAGCGGAGAGATGACCTGTAACACTCTAATTTTTAAATATTGATTTTTAATTAAAAAGATTAATTCGAAATGAAAATTCATTTTGGTTAGTATTTTAGGAGTTAAAATCTACTGGTATTTTAGTGAGTAATAAAATAGTATGAGGGCAATATCGTCTAATTATTTTATGTAATTTGATTAAATAGTAAAGGGGTAATTTAGTATTTTGGTAATTAGAAGATATTTTAAATAAATAAATATTATTATTATTATTAGATTTTTAAAAAAAAGAAGAAGAAAGAAAAAGAAAAAAAAATTAATTAAAATTGAAATCGGGAAACACGATTTTCTTTCCTTCATTTTCGTTTCTTCTTCGCGGAACTCAAACCAGCAGCAACGGCAAGAGACCGCCGGCGCCACTGCCAACACCGGCCAGTCGTGCCACCAGCCACCGCCACCTTCACTCCTCTTCATCTTCTTCCCTTCCCTTTTCAGTAACCGGCGAAGAAAGAGAGAGAGAGAGAGAGAGAGAGAGAGATTATATCGCGACGGAGAGAGGAGCAGGTCGCGACTGCCGACGCCATTTTCCGGCGCTCTGGTGGTCTAACGACGAAGCTGGTCGTAGATTTGAACTCCTCTATTCGAGAGCTTCCGGGTGATACCGGCCTTTTTCCCGATCTGTTGCCGGAACAGATTTGAAGAACAAACTTCCGACGCCATTTCCAGCGTCTGTGATGGTCGGACGTCGAGTTTGAAGGTAGATTTTTAATCCCCTCGTTGTGAGCTTCAATTTGGTGTAAAGTTTGGAACGATCAGTCACCGGAAATGGAAGTTTAGTTTCCGGCGATCGATTGACTAATTTTCTTGATTTTCGGTTAAACGGTCAAGATTCCGTTAGATTTGATTACATATTTGAGATGCTTGAAGTGAGAGGATTCTGAAAATGTATTTTGTGTCAAAATCCGAGTTGTTTTGCAGATTTTCGGCCGTTTTCCGGTGACTGACCGGCGGAACTCCGGTGACCGGAATATTCCCTCCGGTGAAAATTTCGACAGACCCTATTCCGCATCGTTTCGACGAGCTGAATCTGAATTTGGACTCCGTTTGACGAATTGAGACCCCGAACTACCAGAAATGTAAAATTCACAATTTAATTATTGGAATTTAAATTATTAATGCTTTAAATTTTAAATGCGATTGAAATTGGAAATAAAATTAATGGAAGATGATTAAATATAAGCAAAGGAAATAAATAATAAGTGAAATTGAGAATTTAATTATAGAATGGAATTAATTACGGACCGTAAGGAAATACGATTGGAATAAATTAATAATAAGAACTCGATTTATATAATTAATTGACAGAAGTAATTAATTATAGAAATCATTTTATTGTGATTAGTGAAAAAACAGAAGACAGTCCGAGAAGTATTATGAAGGTAGAAAATACGAGGATACCGAAAGGACTAATGTGTAGGACTTTATCTGCGGACTCTACCAGGTTCGATACTTTTTAGTATTTGAACTGAATCTATTATTTTTAAATGCATGTTTTAAATGAGCATTATTTTACGGAATTTTAGATAAATGATTTGTTGGGTACTCGAACGTGTGTTCGAGTCGGATTATATGCTTTGATTGTATTTTTAATACCGACGCGGTAGTCGCTGATGCGATCGTACCTGCGAGGTGAAAATGAAATATTTACGGGAATATATTTAAATGACTATTCTTATGATTTAATGTTTGAGCAATATTGAGCATGAGATTTGAAAAGACAAATAATTATTACAAAGATTTGGTATTTTTGAGAAAACATGAAAAATAGCATTACGATGCTGGATAAATATTTGAATTGAAAAATGGAAATTCAATGGAATGAAATATTGTGATAAATGTATGATCAGAAATGGAAATTGAGTGAAACTCAAAAATTGATAAAATGGTTGATCAAAGGAAGTGAAATATGTTTTTATACTCTACGTGGTTAGGGACCTTAGTGATAGGTATATGTCAACATATGAGCAAAAATTCCTGTGCAGGTGGAAAAAAAAATAAAAAGGGCACAACTTCGGGTTGTGACTCAATAAAAAAAAAAATAAAAAGAGGCGTACCTAGGAGGTACGACCCAAATGATAAATTTTATGAATATTATCGGTGTGCCTTCGAGGCTCGACTGATAACCGGCGTGCCATTGGATCACGACCGAACCTAAAGCTCTAGGACTTATCATAGGAAGCCCAGCTGGCCAGTAGAGTAAAAATGAGATTAATGATTTGCTTTGATTGATATTGTTTTACGAAATGAATTTTATTAAATGTTCTTCCCTGTGAATATAGCATGATACATATGATATTGCGAAACGAATTTGTCAACTGGTTTTAAACATTATTGTTTATATCTTTTGTATCCACTGAGCATGGAGTTGCTCAGCGAGTTATTTTTGTAACTCGCAGGTCTGCAGATAGGAGAAATTAAATAGCAGCATAATCTTGGTTTGCACCTAGAAGTCAAGCAATGGTATAACCTCTAGTTTTACTTAGTTTGGCATGTACTAAATATTGTGAATTATTTAATATGAGTAATTATTGTAAAATAGTTAGTATATGAGAAATGTTTAAGATATTTGTGCTGTAATAGCAGTATGTTAAATAAACTAGATTGCAGTAATAATGAATGCTAATCGGTACTGTAGCACTTCAGTCTGGCTTATTCGTAAGTTGGATTTGGGGTGTTACATGACCGCCTCAGGCATAACGAGAGGCAGATAGCGGATGAGATCAATGTTATCCACGGAGGGAGTCACGATGGAGAGAGCTCTTCCAAAAGAAAAAGGGTCATTCGGGAAGTGTATGCAATTGAACAAAAAAACTTCCCTCAACCCGACTCCCACCCTTCGTCATGGTGCAATATATCATTCACCCCGGAAGATGCAAAGCATGTGAAGCATCCACATAATGATGCTTTGATAATTCAGGGAATTGTTCATAATTACAAAGTTAAACGAATCCTTGTAGATGATGGTAGTTCGGTCAACCTACTGACATGGATGCATTTCGCAAAATGAATTTAGACCCCAAGTGGATGAAGCCGGTCAGTACACCCTTAGTTGGTATAGGGGATCAGACGGTTAGATTGGAAGGTTCAGTGTGGATCCAAGTGGAGCTCGGTGATGATGACATCACCAGGGAAGTCGAAGTGGAATTCATGGTAGCCGCCATTCCATTTGCTTACAATATTCTGTTGGGCCGATCTTACCTCTATCAAACTGGGGCCATCCCAAACATCTGCCATCTCTGTCTGAAGATACCGACCCCCAAGGGAGTAGCCATTGCTCGAGGAAGTCAGGAGCTGGCTAGGCAAGCATATTTCAATACTCTGAAAGGAGTATTTCAAGCTGCACATGTAGACATTCAGGAAGCTCCTTTGCACCCTCCCTTAGTTGAACCAAAAGGTGATACAGAAAAGGTCTAGCTCAGTCAAGGAGATGTCATCGTTGGATCTAAGATGAGCTCAGTAGTTCAAGAACAAATAATTCAAACTCTTCGGGAGCATGAGGCGGCCTTCACATGGAAGACTTTTGATCTGGTTGGTGTTGACCCAAAAGTTATTGTTCACAAGTTGAACATTGACCCTGCAGTAAAGCCAATTACTCAGAGAAAGCGCAAGCATTCACCAGAGAAACAGATTGCTATTGCGGAGGAAGTACAGAAATTGCTTGATGCGGGAGCCATACGGGAAGTCCAATATTCAGAATGGCTCGCCAATGTTGTTTTGGTGAAGAAATCCAATGGATCCTACCGCATGTGTGTGGATTTCACTGACCTCAACAAAGCCTGCCCGAAAGATCCCTATCCCCTGCCTAGCATTGATCAGTTGGTAGACTCAACTGCTGGATTCGCCCTTTACTCTTTTTTGGATGCTAAATCAGGGTACCATCAAATTTTTATGTTTAGATGGGATGAAGACAAGACAGCTTTCGTCATCGACCAGGGAACATATTGCTACCGAATGATGCCATTCGGTCTGAAGAACGCCGGAGCCACATACCAGAGAATGGTCAATGCCATGTTCAAAGATCACATAGGCGGAATTGTTGAAGTCTATGTGGATAATATGATTATCAAAAGTATAAAGGCAGAGGGCCATGCCAAGGACATAGCTACGGTGCTGAAGGTTCTTCAGTCCAACAATTTGAAGTTAAATCCAGAAAAATGTGTGTTTGGTGTTCCGGCAGGAAAATTTTTGGGTTACATGATTTCACAAAGGGGAATTGAAGCTAATCCTGAAAAAATAAAGGTAGTTTTGGATATGAAACCGCCCTCATCGGTAAAAGAAGTTCAGCAGCTCAATGGAAGGATCACTGCTTTGGGCTGATTCATTTCGTGCTCCGCAAAGCGCTGCCAACCTTTTTTCAAAGCTTTAAAGGGTCTCAAGAACTTCCAATGGACAGATGAATGTCAAAAATCCTTTGAAGAGCTCAAAGCTTTTCTTACATCTCCTCCACTCCTCAGTCGGCCTGGCCCAGGAGAGGATCTGTTTATCTACTTAGCTACAACGGAAGACACAGTCGCATCAGTACTGATCATGGAGGATGACGGAGAGCAATTCCCTATTTATTATGTTAGCCGGGTGTTGCATGATGCTGAGCTCCGATATCCAAAATTAGAAAAGCATGCTCTAGCTTTGTATATGTCAACGCAGAAGCTCCGTCATTATTTTGAAGCACATACCGTCATCGTCAGGACTGATCTCCCTCTTCGTAAGATACTTCAGAAGCCAGAGACATCAGGAAGGATTGCTGAATGGGCAGTGAAGATTGGCACTTATAGTGTCAAATATGAGCCCCGAAAATTCCTTAAAGCTCAAGTCCTGGCAGATTTTATTGCTGAACTCACTCCTGTAGAAGAATCCCGGGCAACTCTAGTGGAAAGATGGCAGATGTGGGTAGACGGAGCTGAATGTACTGAGGGATCAGGAGCCGATATCGTCATCAAAGGACCCCATCAGTTAAATTTCAAATATGCAGTAAGATTGGAGTTTCCTATTTCTAATAATGGCGCTGAGTATGAGGCATTACTTAATGGCTTGAAGCTGGCCAAGGAGATTGGAATGGATCACTTAACTACTTATAGTGATTCACAGTTAGTTGTCAACCAGGTGCAAGGTAATTTCAAGGTCAGGAAAGACGCGCTGATTCCATATGTAGACATTGCACACAAAATGATGCCTACAGGATGGAAGATCGTTCAGGTTCCAAGAGAGCAAACCAGCGAAGCTGATGAAATTGCCAAAGTAGCAGCGCAGAGATGAGTGAAAGATTTGAAGAACATACCCCTCAGCACACAAGAATTCCCGACCTCTTTAGGAGAACATTCATATGCAGTAGAATGGCAGAACACGTGGATAGAACCCATTATTCAGTGACTGGCCGATGGTAAACTACCTGGCGATAAAAGAGAGGCTGAGAAGATTGTCAAACGAGCTAAAGAATATAGCTGATTTCAAGATGACCTTTACAGGCGGTCCCGAACTCACCCTTGGTTGAGATGTATTCCAGGGGATAGGGGACAGTATGTCTTGCGGGAGATTTATGAAGGAATTTGTGGAGCACATGAAGCCGCTTTCACCTTAGCTCGTAAAGCTCTCTTGCAGGGATATTATTGGCCAACTATCAAGATTGACGTCGAAGAAATGGTAAAGAAATGCCACAGATGCCAAGAACATGCTAATGTTCAACGAGTTCCGACTTTCTCCCTCTCTCCCATTGGAGCAACTTGGCCCTTCCATCAGTGGGGGATTGATATAATGAGACCTTTTCCTAAAGGATTAAAGCAATGTAAGTTCTTGATTGTGGCTATTGATCACTTTTCCAAGTGGCCAGAAGCAGAGGCAGTGGCAACAATCACTCAGAAAAAGGTTACAGACTTCATCTACAAAAACATTGTTATGAGATTCGGAATTCTAAGCATCATCATCACTGACAATGGTAAACAGTTTGACTCCAAACAGTTCCGAGCTTTTTGTGAAGGTCTCCATATAAATCTTCGCTTCTCCTCAGTCGCACACCCTCAAACCAATGGTCAGACAGAGGTCACCAATAGGACAATACTTCAGGGGTTGAAGAAGAGGTTGGATGACAAGAAAGGCAACTGGGTTGAGGAGCTTCATAGTGTCTTATGGAGCTTCTGTACGACCCCAAGATCCCCAACAGGGGAAACCCCCTTTTCGCTAGTATATGGAAGTGAAGCTGTGATTCCGGTTGAGATTGGTCAGCCCTCTTTCAGAGTTGAGTTTGCAGCAGAACTTGACCAAGATATAGAGCGAAGGACTGATCTGGACCTAGTGGAAGAACTCAGAGATCTTGCTAATGCACGAGCAGCGTCATACAGACAAAAGATCGCTCGGTACCACGATAAAAAAGTGAGAAGTCGCACATTCAGTGTAGGTGAGCTCGTCATGAAAAAAGCAAAGATCATAAGAGGAAATGCAGGGGTCGGTAAGTTACAGCCAAATTGGATCGGACCATTCAAGATCATAAAGGTGTTAGGGCTCGGAGCCTATCGCTTAGAGGATATTAAGGGAAAAATCCTGCCTCATTCTTGGAATGCAGACAACCTCAGAGTTTATCATCAGTAATATCTATATTTTCTGTTGAAATTAATAAATGATATTTATATACATCTCTTACAAATCTGTGGATACAATAAGGGTGATACAAAGGTGCTTATTTAGTTAAGATCACTCAGTACACTTGCTGATCTTTGCAACATCAATGAAATAGCAACCTTTTTGCAAGTTATTTATACATATCAGGTGCAATGCCAGCCTATGTTATAAGAAAAGTCACCACTCACAAGGTCTCTCCTCCATAGAACAACCATAAGGACAAGGTCCTTCGAAA
>CATIWJ010001808.1:0-11999 GCA_949640765.1 Croton laevigatus | reverse complement strand
TTTCTGAAGAGGTCAGACCGGTTCCTAAGGTTTTTCAGCGTTTCGGATCCAATGGTGAGCTCGGATTTGCCTAATTCTGCTTGCGTAATCTGGTATAAGCAAATTGAGGCATTTTGTCGAGGAGTTTTCAAGCGCGGATAGGACGATCCCGCTTATGCCCACTAATTAAAGTTTGTGGAAGCCAAGAATGGAGTTAAGCTCCGCATGGATGGATTATTCCCTTTGGAATGGTGATTCCGAGGATGGAGATATGTGGAAACGAGTTCCGTATGAAGAGTAATTCCCTCCGGAATGGTGATTCTGAGGTAGGAGATATACGAAGATGAAAGAGTCTCCAAGATGTTGTTGTTTACTCTTATTCATGGTTTACGAATAAGGATGAGATACCTTTCTCTAAGGTGTTCAGAGAAAGAGAGAAGGTATTGACTGAGGGGGAGCTACAGAAGAAGATGATAGCGGTACTCTACTCTTTGACAGTAGAAAGTGATGGAAGAATCTGGAGGGGGAGTTTGTTGGACATCCAGATCCCACCATCAAAGTTGCCATTATTATGTCTCCAAACATAATCATTTTGCTTCCCATTATTGTAAAATATGAATTCTCTTCTGTAATATATTGTGTGTTCTGTAGTTTACAAGAATCATAGGCAGAAATGTAAACGTGAGAGTGTTTGCAGAGAGTGTGGAAGAGAGAACTTTGAGAGTTCAAGTTGTGGGTGTTTTCTTGTAGAGAGAAAAATTGAGAGAGGGTTGTTTTTTGTAGTTGAGTGAGATTTGCTCCTCCTGTAATTCTATTACGTGATTAATAGAAGAATTTTCAACCCTAACATTTGCATTTTGAACTACTCCGTTAAATATTAATGTGTTCGGCTATTTGTATCTGTAGTATTGTGGAAATTAAGGTAATTTGATTTAAAGCTTACATAGATTCTGTCATTCTGATTTAGAAGTAGGAGTTTCTATGGAAGTTCAAAACTTGTAAATGTTGGGTATATGAAGGAATTGTTTTGATCATTCTATAATTTCACTGAATATAAGAAATAAAATTGGAATGATATTTTTACATTAATGGTAGTTTCCAGAACGTGTTTCTACATATGATGCTTAAAATCACGGGTGATTGAATAGAGCAATACAATACGAAAATGATATAAATTTAGGATGACAATTGTTGTATCGTAAAATTTTGTAGAAGTTTTGGCCGAATGGATTTGTAGAGAGAGAAGATGAAGAGGATCCAAGAGGAGATGGACAGATTTTAGGCAATAATAGTTAGAAGGGTATTTTAGGTATTAAAAAAATATTTTAATGGATAGAGAATGGAAATTTTAATAAAATAATATAATTTTATAAAATATGAAAATAAAGAACAAAACATTACAAAATATAAAAATAATAATATATTTTTTCTATATAAAAAGATGACTATACTTTTTTCTATATAAAGTAAAATGGCTAAAGCAAAATTTTATAAATTCACTTTTTCTTATTTTATGTCTTTAACCTTTTTTTTTTTTAAACTAAGATATTCATATTTATTCAAATCTACAGAATGGGATATAAAGAGGGGCTTGAAAATTTAAGCTTACAATAACAAAATCCATATAATGATAACAATAAGACTCATACTACAATAGAGAACATAAAAGTAAACTCCTTAGTGCTCATCATCTCTTTATTTACTGTAGGAGTTTTGATCTTGTATCCACACTTGGGTGATCTTCCTGACAAATATTGAACTAATTGAAGACCAAAGAAATGAAATTCTTTTTGAAGATCCTCTCCATGTTTGTTGTGAGAAGATAAAATATATTCCAAAATACAGATTTGAATGACTCAAAAATAAATTTAGATCTATTTTTGATAAAAAAATACTACATCAAATAAGACTCATAAAGAGCAAAAAACTACTATAATTATAATAAAAACAACAAAAAAAAAACTAAAACAATATGAAAAAGCAAAGAAAAAGCTTACTTGTTAGAAATGCGTTAGTTTCATAAATAAATAAATAATAACGGATATATATATATATATGATTGGAAACTGCAGCAAAATACAAATAATAAATAATTAAACATAAACGAATATTAATCAACGATAAACTTTAGCACCGATGAAGGAGATGAAGATGTAGAAAATAGTTGAGGCCTGTATGAACAGTCTCCTTAAGACGAGATTTGTCCAAACTAGACAACTGTCTCCCAGGATACAACAGCGAGTGTAGGCGAACAAAACCACGAGCAGAGCTTATCACCGGATCCTAGATCTACAAACTGCCCAACAAAAAGTAGGAAGGAAAATATTTTTGGATTTTGAATATAAAATTCAAAATTTTATGGAAGGAAAATTTTGGAACTGTCTTCTATAGAAGCCAACACGTCTTCATATAGACAGCCTGTATACGAATTAAAATTGTTAAACGGATAAGGATAAGTTTTAATTCGTGTGAAAATGGGTTGGGCCCGTAGTAAGCCCATTCGGACCAGCATTTGCGACGCGTACGACGTGCGGGCACACCATGAAATTTGCTGGACCGGACTAGGATTTGCACCCCCCCCCACGCGCCTCTGTGCGCAAGAGTGTATAACTTATGCTTATAACGTTACACCTTATAAAATGATCATTCATTATAAACCACCCAACATCCCCACTCCTAAGCAATGTGAGATTCGGACATTTCAACCCATTTAAACATTTGTCTTAAGCTCACTTTGTGCTTCAATTTCTCATTTACCTTAAATCTGTTTTGAGCATATAATATACCGTTGGAACGCTCTCATTACACAGAATACATTGACACATTTCAAGTTATTCAAAACATAATTTTTTTCCATAAATTATTATACTTAAAGTTGACTAATAACCACTTAAACACATCAAAATTTCCAACAATCCCCCACATGAATGAAAATTGAAAATGAAACGGAATTTTTAAAATTCGAAGTGGTGCTAAGACTCTATAGTCGATATTTGCATAGGATAGGTAGGCTTCAACATGTAAACCTTCCCTTGTGCAAGTATGTTTACTTTACTAACTTACTAGTAGACGCGATGTCCTTGAACTATTCTGCCATTAGTGTAAACGATGACATACCGCACACAAATACCGATATACTGCACACAAATACCAATATACCGCGGTTTTGGTTCTCATGGTTATGTCCGTTATGGTCATGGACATCACCTGGTTCTGCAAGAATTTAAGAGAACTAGGCCCCACTAGCCTCCTTTGAAGTGACCTCACTTCACTCTAACATAGGTGACCTCTTTTGCTCAATCTTTGACGCACAAAGGGTAATTAAAAGCATAGCTTAACCTTTTTCACATTTTATCACTGTTTACATCATAGGAATGGACACAGGGATGAACTCCCATAGTGATCAACAAGGTCTATGCAATTAAGTTGTCCCATTGAGCCAAGATCTTGAGATCTTCAGTCAACATGGTTGGGTTTTCCTTCACATAGCGCTTTAAATATGCATGGGCTTTAGTCTCATTCCTTTCAATGTTTTAATAACTTGATCTCAATTCAAACATTTGATTAGCAGATCTGCTGTGTCATCCTTTGACCCTACAAAGTCAACAGAGATAACTTTCGTGGAGATCAGTTGCCTCACGGTGTTATGTCGACAATGCATGCTTCTAGACTTGCCATCGTACATAACATTCTGTGCCCTATTAATCGCTGCTTGATTGTCGCAGTAAATACAAATAGCAGACACAAGTTTTGACCATTCAGGCATATCCTCCAAGAAATTTTGAAGTCATTCTGCTTCTTCTCCAGCTTTATCTAAAACTACAAACTCAGCCTCCATGGTGGATTTGGTTATGATCGTTTGTCTTGAGAATTTCCACAATATAGCTCCTTTTCCTAAAGTGAACACGTATCCACTTGTTCTTTTGGAGGTTTTAATGTCAATAATCCAGCTGGCATCAGAGTATCCTTTCACCACTGTAGGATCTCTCGAATAGTGCAGTCCATAATTATATGTGTATCTCAAAATACCTCAGTATTCTCAAACTAACCTTCTAGTGAATCTCTCCTGGATTACTGGTATATCTACTTAAATTGCTTACAGTGAAAGCAATATCAGGTCTTGTACAACTCGAAAGGTACATTACACTGCCTATTATCTTCGCATATTCCACTTGGTTTATGCCTTCACCTTTATTTATGGATAAATATTGACTAATGTCTAACGGAGTTCTGGGTACATCATAATCACCCTTGTTAAACTTATCAAGTATTTTATTCATATAGCGTGATTGAGATAGAATGAGACCATCAGGTGAACGTTTAACTCGAATACCTTAAATTATATCCGCTGGTCTCATATCTTTCATGTCAAATTGAGAATCTAACATGTTCTTGGTGCTTTTGACCATTTTCTCATTGCTTCACACAATGAGTATATCATCAACATACAAACATAGGATAATATATCCTAAATTTGTAGTTTTGATATAAACATATTTGTCACACTCATCGATATTATAACCATTAGTTATCATAACTTCGTCAAACTTTTGATGCCATTGTTTTGATACTTGTTTTAAACCATATAAAGACTTCACCAACTTACAAGCTTTCCTTTCCTGACATGGAGCTACGCAACCTTCTAGTTGTCTCATGTAGATTTATTCTTCAAGATCTCCATTCAGAAAAGCAGTTTTCACATTCATTTGATGTACTTCAAGATTCCGTAAAGCGGCACTTGCAAGTATCATCCTTATAGAAGTTATTCTCGACACAAGAGAATAATTATCAAAGTAATCAAGGCCTTCCTCCTGTCTATAACCTTTTATTACCAATCTAGCCTTGTACTTATCAATTGTTCTATCTAATTTCATTTTCCATTTTAAATCTATTTAGAACTTAGTGGTTTGGTTCCAAGAGAAAGATCCACTAATTCTCACGTATGTTTCTGCAGTATGGAATCCAATTCACTCCTTATAGCTTCTTTCCATAAAGGACTTTCAGTTGAACTCACAGCATCACTGTAAGTTTGAGGTTCTGCTTCTAGTATGTAGGTTAGAAAATCTGGACTAAAAGATTTTTTTACCATTGCCCTTTTACTTCTTTTATGCTCTACCTCTAACTTTGTATTATCCTCCAATTGAGGATTCTCTTCAACCACTAGTTGGACCAATCTTCATTCACTTTGGTAAGGTGGCCATTACCTTCACAAGACACCCCCACACTTTCAAGTAATTATAAAAAGGTTTCATACCTTTCCATAATTCAAAATGAGTCTTGACTTGTTTCTTACGGGGTACCTTATTTAAAAGATAGTTAGCTAACAAATTAGCTTCCTCTCACATTTTCTGTGACAACCCAGAACTGGTTAACATTACATTCCTTATTTCCTTTAATGTACACTTTAGCGCTCGACCATACCGTTTGATTGAGGAGAATGTGGTGGTCTTACTTCATGAATAATACCATGTTGGTTTTCTATTTACCACCACAATTATTTCTCACCACCTTAATTTTCTTATTAAGTTGGTTTTCTATTTATGGAGAACAAATTTCTCTAACGTCTCGTCTTTGCTTTTAAGCAAATATACATAACAAAATTTTGTTTGTTGCAACAGAAATGAAAAAAATTTTGATAAACCAATTTTGACAAAATAATTTCGTTTCTTATGCCACGTATTGAATGAAATGATTTCGTTCTTTTATACACCGTCCAAACGGTTTGCTTTGTCTCATCCAATGAGACGCATGAATTCCAATTCATTTTTTTTTCTTTATTCATTCAAAATGAATATAATAATAAAGTATGACAAGTTTCATAATCCTTACTTGTCACACCCAAAACAGACCTCTCGCTAGCTATCAACAGGTCACATGCGCGACGGCACCCCAAAACTTAACATTATGATTAAAATATGTTTTAATTGATTTATTTGATGAGAACGGAAAATATATGGAGAAAATACGAGAGTAAATAAATATAAAATATTAATATTAAATACATTTAATATTAATAAATTAAGAAAAGGACTATGTGAATGTTATATTCATAAATTCACCAAAAAATCTAATAATAGAATGAAGAACTATAAAAGTAGAATCTAACCTAGTAAACATTAAGAACGGAAATTACACTAGTAAATTAGTGTGTAAATAGAGACCCGGAGATTTAGTAATTTTAATGAAGAAAAATATAATAAAAAGGGAATAAAATAATTATAGTATTAAGGTTGTGAATTGAATTAATTTGAAGGACCAAAGGGAAAATTTGGTAGTAAATATTTTAGTTGTAATAAAGTAAAATAATTAATGAATGGTTATGGAAGTGTGTAGAATTTTATTTATTAAAAATAATAATTTAAGGGAGGAAGAGTGTAGAAGTGTGTAGATAATAATAATAATAATAAAAGATTAAGAGTCAATTTGGTGTTTAATTAGGTCATTAATAATTAATTTGAGAATTAGTGAGTCATTAGATGATGTTGGGTATTTAAAATTTTGAATGGGCATTTGAAAAATAAATATGAGCAATTGAAATTTTATATGGGAAGAGGTGGCCCCACTTTAAATATAAACCCCACATATTTTAAAAATTGACATGTGCTCTTTCAATAAAATAATACTTCTTCAAAAAAAAAAAAAAAGAAATATATTTCTTCTTCCTTCCATAAGATACTAGAATTTTCCATCTATTCCTATTTTCCCACTCATCCAACCACACTTCTCATTTTTCTTTTCATTCTCCCATCTCCCTCTCTAACATTTTCACTTTTCTCTTCTTTTTCTCACCAGCCTGGCCCTATTTCCTCAAAGATCAAGAGGAAATCTTTAAGATCTAACTAATAAAACTTAAGAACAACAAGGATCTAAGGTAAAAAATGTATTCTCTATTTCCATTTATTATTTTTATTAGTTGGGTTTAAGAAAAAAGCTACGTTTTATTGAGATCTTAAAGATCTCCTTATATTTTTTTGTAGATTTCCTTAGATCAAGAGTAGAACTTGTTAGATCTAAGCTAAATGGGTAGATCTAGTTTAGGAATAGAAACCATAGAATATTGGATTAAGGGTTTGATATTTTTCTTGAAAAGAGACTAAAAAGTGTTGTATTTTTAAGGAACTCAAGAAGGAAAAGAGGTTGACAAGGGCAAGAGAAAATTTTGAGCTTGGTGGAAAAGCCATTTTTGAGGTTTAGTACTTTCAAATGCTTTCAAAACTTGATTTTTCTTGAGATATTTGTTGTTTACAAATTATGTTGATGTGATAACTTTTCCAATTTTTAGTAAATTTTAGAAAAATTATCTTGGGATGAACTTTTAAACTAGTTCCTTATTATGTCTAATATGTGAGAAAAATAATTTGGTATGGTTTTGAGATGTATCTAAACATGAAAAAAATAGAATTTCTGAACTGTTTCCTAGCATCTCTGCTGAAACAGCTGACTTCCATTATTTTTAATTAAATTTAGAAAAATAATTTTTATGTTGTACTTTAATGAGTCTAGTATTTGGAAAAAATAATATTGAGTATGTTTGGTTTGAAATTGGATATGAAAATGAGGGTTTTCCGGACTGCAACCAGTGAAAAAGCAAGCTACAGCAGTCCGATTAAGTGTCTGATTTGGCCATTGTAAACAGCTCAAATCAGTCTGAAATTTTTATGGGAGGTTGTTGATATACTAAACTGATTCCAGATTAATTTTTAAAATTTTTGGTTCAATAAATTATTTTATACACATTTTTTAATTTGGGGTAGATTTAGATAAAACTTGCTTAGTTTAACTTTAGAAGATTAAATATCGAAATAAATACAAATCAATGGAATTTTAATGGAGAAGTGGGCATAAATAAATAGAATAATTAGAAACCTACTGGTATTAATTTAATATGAGGTTTAAATTGATGTTAACAGAATTGAACACGTAATAATAATTGACGAGATAAATAATTGAGCTTTGAGTAATTGACAAATAAACATTGATAAGTTGATATTCAAGAGACGTATTATAATTAATTAGGAATTGAATCGATGAATGAATTAATAGAAAAATAAAGCATAACTTAGACAATTAATTGATAAAAAGAAGTTGGGAGGATAAGATAGTGAAATATGGCGAAGAGGCATATAATAAAATAAATATAAATGCTAGAGCTAGAGTGGACAAGGTTACAAGATTAAATAAGTAAATAATAGAATTGGAAAAGGAGGTACTTGGACTAATAGAAATAAATTAAGGAAAGTAAGTCGACAACTTAAATGATAAATTAATAGGCGTATATAAGTGAATCATCTAACAATAAAGTAAAAGATTAATTGAGTCGCAATGTGATAAAATATATAGCGATGGAACTTAATCAAGATGCGGAATTTCAAAAGAGGCGTATGACAGGCACCCCATCGATCAGGTTTGATACTTTACTTATATTCGCTATATGTTTGATGAATATGCTGTGGTACGTGAACTGCTATGTGATGTTGTGATTGCTCATTGTTTGCTATATATATATATTGAATTGTGAAGGGTTGTGTTAAGTTTGTATTTATTTAAGTGAAGTATCAACTGAGCTCATAGCTCAGCAAGTTAGTGTTTGCTAACTTGTAAGTATCAGAAGTAAAAAAAGAACTAGTATAGCAGAGCAACATCAGGAATTATCAAAACCTTAGCGTGGCATATACTGAAGAGTTGTAAAAAGAATTTTGATGTAAATATGAAATATTATATTGAAATGTAATTATGTAAATATAATAAATTAAAATAAAAATTTTAAGTTCTGTATACCGTCGAAAGACACATGTAACTCTCTTATAGGTCTATTTCGGTAGGCTTATAAGGAGCGTTACATTACTAGTTTATTACGTGAAACCCATTTTCACGTTTACCGTCTCTATTTACAAATATAGAGTAATCATTATTTTTTTTAAAATAAATAGCCCACCACATGAAGCCACTTTCCACTTTATCATCCATTCTTATTCTTCCTTTATAATCATAATTTAGACAAATTATAATAATTCTCAAAATTATTTAATTAAAATACAATTTAATTAAATTTAACAAATAAAATTTATATTCAAATAAATAAATTTATTTAAATAACGGTGTTATAATGGCAAATAAATCAATTTTAAAAAATTAATTCTGCCAGAAAGGCCTTTTTGAAAACCAAGTAAAGCTTAAGGGGCCATTTTGCAAAAACGTATAAGTTTGTGTACAAAAAGTTGGAATAGAATAAGATAGAGGGTCCAAAGAGCATTTTTGTCGTCTTCTTCACAAAGAAGACGCCCTAGCCGCCCTTCAACAGCAGCCCACCTACCATGGCTACTGCTTGTTGCCTTTTGTGCCGCTGGACTAGACTCCCGGTGGTCACGCTTCGTCGCCCTCCTAACCGAGATGAACGAAGCTTGGATGATAGACAAACTCGAAAATCAGAGCCGAAGAAGATCAACACGCTGATCTTCCAGAAATACAGAGCCTCCACGCAGTCATCAGAAGAGAAGCCAGCTGCCGCGCATCGCCGTCGGGCCTTCCTTCTGATGTAGGCGAAGGACGGCCTACTTGAACTCACGAAGAACAAGAAGAACAGGAAACGAAACCAAAACCGAATCCCATTCGTCGATCTTCCAAAATTGCAGCGCCGTCGCTCCAATGCACTGCCATGGACCAGCCCTTCACCGAGGTCCGAAGCTTAGTCCGCTGTCAGTGGCAACACTGCCAACATGAAGACGAATACCTGTTCTTCGTTTTCCTTCAATTTCATTTTTTTATTTAACTAATTAAAACAGATTTAATTAACATAAATAAAATAAATTTTTGATTCACATGATCAAATAGAACAACTGATTTGTTCATCATAGCACATAGAATTGATTATAAATCAATTCAACAACAAATATTTGGACATATTTACAAATAAATATGCACAAATTGACTAAACTCATTTAGCCACCGCTTAATTTCAAACGAATTTAATCATGTGTGAATCGAATTTAGTTAATCACTTGCCATTAAATTCATTCCAAATGAATTTAATAAACCAATTGTTCAAGCTCATCCACTAGGCATTTACAAGCGCAGAGTTAGAACCAGAAATCGTAATTCAAGAACTAACTAGTCCAAAATCAACAAGATTAATAGGACCACTTTGTCCATTTTGGTTTTCACAATAATACCAATATGATCACTTTGTCCATTTTGGTTTTCAATACCATTACCTCCAATGGTTGGGATCACATTAGTCATAATATGAAACTTCAAATTAAATCAAATTAATAAACAAACCCAAAGTATCAACCAACAAGAAAAGTCTGAATTTTAATCAAGGAAATTCGGTATTATTCTCCAAGTCCATAATAGTCAAATTATAATAATCCAATGTTAAGGTAATCCAGTTAGGGTAACCCTGCAATTCCTAATCAAAATCTCGTCTTAAGATTGTTAAAAACGAAATAAATAAATAATAACAGATCTTAGATATGATTAGAAACTGCAGCAAAATACATAGTAAGCCCGTTTGGAACTTACTGGACCAAACTGGAATTTGCACTCCCTCCCCACGTGCCTCCGTGCGCGAGAGTATATAACTTAGACTTATAATATTACACCTTACAAAATGATCATTCATTATAAACCACCCAACATCCCAATTCCTAAGCAATGTGGGATTTGGACATTTCAACCCATTTAAACATTTGTCTCAAGTTTACTTTGAGCTTCAATTTTTCATTCACCTTAAATCCGTTTTGAGCATATAATATACCATTGGAACGCTCTTATTACGTAGAATACATTGACACATTTTAAATTATTCGAAATACAATATTTTCCATAAATTATTATGCTCAAAGTTGATTAATAATCACTCAAACACACTAAAATTTCTGACATTACTCTCGTGGCTTTTCATCGACAGTAGCTCCTTGAATATCCAAGCCAAGTGCTAAGAACTAAAGAGAATTGTAGAAAGAGAAAGGAGGAGAGAGAAGGGAAAATTAGGATATTTATTATATGTCTTTAACCATTCATAACAAACATGCTTTGGAAATTATCGAATGGATATATGTCCCACTAACTTTACTTTAAATCGCATAAGAGCTTAAAAAAAAAAAAGGCTCATAAGAGACAAAATGACTATTAAGCTGAGATGACAAGATAAAGAATAATTATAAACTGAAACAGTGATAACAATTCAGCTTCCACTGAATACTGAATAATTGTTCTAGATAATATTTATTAAACCATCTGTAATGTAAGGAAATTGCTCTTATTCATATTATATATAAGTAAAATAAAAAATTTTTTTAAAAAAAAATATTTTTAAATACTACTAATATTTATTTTAAATATGAAATTTATATGAATTTGATGTTGTCAGATTTACTTTTTATTTCTAAAAATTTTTTTAAATAATATTTATATTTAATGGTGTATTGTGATTAGTTAGATTTTGTTATTAAATATATGGGGATTAGTGTCGGCTTAGCATATAGCAAACTCAACCCAAGGGTTGATATGATAGTGAGTTAATATCATTAAAAATTAAAAATTCTAATAAGTTCAAACTCTCTTAATGAAAAAAAAAAAAGGCAAACTCTCCTTTAGGATAACAAACTTGCGTTGGAAATTATTGCATGGATAATTTTAAGCCGAGGTGACAAAATAAGGAATAATTATAAACTGCAACAGTAATAACAACTCAGCTTCCACTAAATACTGAATAATTGTTCTCGATAATATATCTATGTGATGTAACTCAAATAAGCCACCAAGTTTGACTAAACATTTGAAAGTTGGGTTTTTTGCTTTTATAATGTGGGTGATTTGAAGAGAATTGGGCTATTAGTAATACTAGTAAACAAATTCAATAAAAACCGTGATTTTCGTTTTCACTATAATTCTTGTGGTAATGCTGCAAAATAGTAGAGATAGAACATTTAATTTATATATTTTGAATGAATTTTACTTTTGATTATATAGTATCCAATTGTTAATTATAGGATTAAATTTTTATTTCAAAAATTTTG
>CATIWJ010001782.1:0-18282 GCA_949640765.1 Croton laevigatus | reverse complement strand
TGTAAAGAAATTTATGAGAATTCACTTGTGGGTGGGAACCCTCCAAGGACTGGTTTTGTCTTCCCAAGAGTTAAATCCTTACAGGCTTCCAAAGTATTCTGGCGAAAGCTTACTTAGTTCATCTGCCAATATTATGATGATAGACGAAACCTGTAAATTTTCTCTCTGCGTTACAAATTTTAATGTGTTAACATTTTGTTTTTTGATATGATTATTTGTAATTATGTAGCCCTTGGTATAGTTCGTCGATTCGATTTTCTTTGAGTAGAAAAGCCGTTCATCTCTAAATAAACAAGGTGGAAATTGTTTGTATTTTGACTATTATAGCCAAGATTGCTAGACCAGATTAGCGTGAGGGGAATGTAAGGGAAAAGAATCAACGACTGTATTTGACAATAACTTTTGGGGTAATTTTTGACGTTGACTAAAAATTATTTTTTTTTTATTCGGTAAAATAACTTTTGAAATAACATTTAGTTGTTTATTTTCTATTTTATTAAAAAAAAGTGCATTATTTCATTTAAATGAATAATTGTGTTTTTTTTTTATTATTAAAGTTCTAAAATGAACAGCGGCCTCCTATTCAGAATTCTGAGTTTTTCCACAAGTTAATAGCTAAAAAAAAAAAAAGAGTTCGGTGTATAAAGTTATCTCATATTTATACAGGATTCAGGAAAGGGCCGAACACTTGAAGTTGTAATGCGATAATAATTTTACCGTTGTGCTAAATCTTTCATTCTATGAGTTAATGGCTAATTGTATAAAATTACCCACTCTCTTAAAATTAATAATTTATGTTATTTTTATTATAATTATTTTAAAATGAAGACATTTGCAGCCAAAATTATATAAAAAAAAACTATATTTCCAAAATATAATTCAATAAAATCAATTATTAGTTTATTCATATTACATATTAACATAAAAATAATGATTTTTTTAAGAAAATAAAATTATTATAAAATTTTAATTGTAAGTATCCATTATTGAGATTATAATTATACTCGTAATTTTAACTTCTAACAACAACCGTTATTGAAAATTTTATTAAACATCTACATGAATCATCTACCAGTTAACAACTATTAGCTATTACTGACAACAACTGGTACGTTAACACAAATAGCTTAGCCGACATGTTTCATATAAAATAATTCGAGTGTGAATGTCATGAGACTTTGTATTGGATAGGTTAAAATTACTTTAATTTTTCTATCTCTTTATTGTGTTTATTCTTAAAATGACTAATGACATGTGGAATGAATAAATGATTACGTAGTAAATAACAAAATTTATAGTTTAATTTTAAGTAAATAACACATATATTTGTTATTTAAAAAAATAGCACAATATATTTATTATTTAGAAAAATAGTACATTTTTTACTATGTAGAAAATATAAGAGAATACAAGAATATTTTTTTTTCATATATTCTTATATTTTTCATAGCAAAAAAAGTATTATTTCCTTAATTATGAAACATATTATATTATTTCCCATATGTACAAAATAACTTTTCTATATGTTATTTACTAAAATCACCCACGAAATTTATGGGCTTCAAAAGAAATAAATTAACAAAATTTTGGTCTATATTATAATTTAATTAATATGTTTATAGTCCAAAACACATTTTTTCAAAAATTTTGGAAAAAGGTCCAAATTTCGCCCTCAAATTGAATAACTTAAAATGGCTTTTTCTTTTTCAAATTGAATGACTTATAGAAAAATGGTTTAGTTCTACTTTTTGGAAAAAAAAAAAAAATAATAAACAAGTAAAAGAGCTAAATTGGCAGAATTTATCAAATTTAAGGTTTGATTTGAGAAGAAAATTATTCGATTACACTATTTAAACAATTAAAATTAAATTCAGGGACCAAATTATAATTTTACCCCAAACTTATGTTTATCTTCAATATGATTGCTTGTGGAATGCATGCTGGACAGTTTCTTACAGGTGGCTGCCATGGCAACACTCTTCTTGTTGCCAGTTGCCATCTTCTCCTCCTCTTTCTTTTCTATCTCTCTCTCTCCACCCTAACAAACAATTCAAACCTCTACCGTTCCCTCTATGCGCTTCCTGTTTTCTACTCTGCTTCTGATTCTTGCTTTCTGTAAGTCATCGCTCTTCTTATTTACTCTTTGAATTTTTGTTCAATTGAAATGGATTAGGTTTTCTTTCTGATTTCCTTGGTTAATTAATTGCTTCGTTTCACTGGTTTATGGATATGATTTTGTGGAATTTTGTATTTTGTTGTTCATTTCAGAGAATTTTACATTTCAATGAAACTTTTGTGCAAGTTTTTTGGTTTTAATGGTTCTGTTGTAGAGCTTAGATTTTCACTTGGCGATTGTTTCTGAAGAAACAAGCCAAGATACTTCTAGAATTGTAGAAAGGGGAATTTGAGTGTTACCTAGGATGAATTCACATTTTTCTATTGTTAAGATAAAATTTTTATTATAAGGAAAAATGATGGTTTTAATGGCATAGAAAAATTGCTTGCTAAAGTCTCTAATTTTGCTAAAAATGAGGGAAAAGTTTCTTTCAGCTCTTGTTTCCCAATACAAGAAACTTCATAAAGTAGGAAGGAAAAATTGAATAATTTCTTGTTAAGATAAATTTTTTACAAAGAAAAAATGGCTGGATGAGGTGCTATAGGCGTAGTAAAATTGCTCACTGAAGTCGCGAACTGCTATAACACAGCTGTTGTTTCCCAATAAGGAAAAGAAAGAATTTCTTGTAGAATAGAGAAGTTATCATTATTAATCAAAACATTACTAGATGTTTTGTGGTAGTTATCATTAGTCGGTACATTTTGGGAATTATGTGTTGTGGCAATCTCAAACTGAACTGACTACTAAATGATATCTGTATTGCTAAATCACAGTTGCATTTTTTAACATTCCCGAAATTTTATTATATATAAATTTCTCCTCATGTTATGGTTAACATCAATTGGTGAAGCTGAGTTCTACATATGAATGATCCGCTAAAGAAAACCTTTTTATGTTAGCTGCAACCATTTGTGTAAAGAACACCTCAATCTATATTGTTTCTCCATGGAATTGTAATGAGCAAAAATTTCTGCTGCTTTATCTCCTTACTGCTGATAACGGCTGCTTTTCGTATCTTACTTAATTGATCACTCTTCAAAGTGTTATATGGTTTATTCGGGATTTACCTGGTTCTGTGTTCAACCTTTGGGCAGTTATGAACAGCGGATGTATGAACAAGAAACCAAGTTAATGAGTAATGATGATAGATCTGATGGCTCTATCTCTAGTTTTGATGGTGGTTACAAAGTATTTTTCAATTGGCAAAATGGTAGTTATGTTTGTTTCGAGAACAATGCTCATTGTGATTCACACTTTGGCGGAGTTGGCAAGCGCCTCAGTCATTTTGCATCTTAATATGTTCCACAAGATAATGATATTGATAATTGCACTCTTATCTCTTCCTCTGCGAGTTTTGACTGCCTTGCAAAAGGAGAGGCAGGTCAGTATTTCCTCCTATAAAAAAAATCATTATGAACTGGTTACTGTTTGTGATCAATACCATAGAAGTACTGTACCAACCAACAAAAGCTGCTTGAGGTCTGGTTTTAACTTTTAACGCTACATTCCTTGCTCCTATCCTTATCTGACACAAACGTGGCTTGTTATTTTTGCATTACTGTAACTTCACTTGCAAAATTGAACTTAACAGGTGTGAAATTCATTTCAGTTTTTCCTTCCCATTTATAATTTGACATATGAATAAAACATGCAAAAGATGGTTTGGTGCTTTTAGCTA
This sequence comes from Croton laevigatus, assembly GCA_949640765.1. Classification (NCBI taxonomy): domain Eukaryota; kingdom Viridiplantae; phylum Streptophyta; class Magnoliopsida; order Malpighiales; family Euphorbiaceae; genus Croton; species Croton laevigatus. The sequence continues at coordinate 14,488 of CATIWJ010001782.1, read as the reverse complement.
AATCAGGATCTAGGAATTTTCTTTGCTTTTGGCCTAAAATTTGTATGATATTAAGGAACGGTGTGTAGGTGATTTTGCTGTTGGTAAATTGACTTTTCAGATGGTTTACCCCATCATTTTCAGCTGCAGGAGCATCTCAATGAGATGACAATTATGTTGGATAATCTTCTACGAGATAGGAAGGAGCTTCAAGGCAAACTCCACACAGCAATTAGAGAATGTAGAACTTTGGAATCAGTGCTAGCAGAAGTTGAAGACGAAAATGACAGGATCATTGCCAAATTTAATCGCTGGAGGGTGAGGTAATGCGTTACAGTCCTTTCAATTTTATATTGCTTTAGACAAAGTAGATTTCCATCCGCTTGATTTTAAATGTGTTTGAATTGCCTAGTAGAAAAACAAGGGAACAAAGGAAATAAACAGTCTCAGAATGTCTAGGATACCGTTCGAGACCTTAATAACTATGCACACACAAATTAATGGATTTGCATTTTAGTTTTGCTGATTATAAGAATACTTGATGTTGAAGTTTGTTTATGCTTCAGCTGCTGCTTTTCCGATTCTTATATTTTTTTAGAATTCTGCCCTTTACACATAATACGTTTAGTGCATTTCAATAGGTGCAGGTTCTGAAACTAGAAAATATCCAACTCAAGAAAATTTTGCCAAAAGATAATTGGAGATTTAAAGGACAAGGTGATCCTGGCAGTTTGCAGAATGTTGGCTCTGGTGATTCTGATGGGATGCAGTCATTTTATAAAGATACTTGGGAAAGTGAGGGAAAGAGGAAAGCAGAGATATTCTCTTTCTCAAACACCGGGAGCAAAACTGGAGGTCCAACCCACTCATTTTTGAACCGTACAGTTTTAAAGAGCTTAGAGACGAGGGGGAGTCCATACCAAAGATGGGAAGCTGCATTACAATCTCTGTTTAGTGCATCATTATCGCTTCTAGTTGGGTACATTGTGTGGGAGGCTCAAAATCCTTGCATGCCTCTAATTCTAGCTCTCTTAGTAGTAGTTGGCATATCGTTAAATAGTGTGTTTCAGTTTCTATCTTCCATAAAGAACAAACCTGCTTCTGATGCAGTTGCTCTTTTAAGCATCAACTGTTTCATAGTCGGCACCCTTACATACCCTGCATTGCCGACTGTAGCTCTTGTATTTGCTTCATTTCTTTGACGTTACGGGGTTCTTGGACGGCAAAATAGGTTTGTAGCTCTCATTAGCTTATATTCTGAACTTTTACCGTTGGATTGAAGATGCATTTTTGCTCCGTTGTTGTGAAAGCTTGTAGTATTGTTATTAAGCTGTCCTGTTCTGTGTTTAGGTTTTTTTTTTTTTTCAATATATAGTTTTGGTTAGTTCTGTGTGTCATGCATAAGCGAAATTGATTTTAAATGACAATTCTAGTTTTTTTTTTTTTAAAAGTTGTCTTGGATTGTTTCATTGTTAATTTTATTTTTTCAGTTTGAGTGACTTAATTTGATGGAAATAAAATGGATTTTAAAATTTGGATTATGATATAGCTGCATTTTCCAATCTCATTTTTGCATCACTTGCCAGTAGAAGATAGAGGCTAAAAAAAAAGGTAAAAATAAATAAGCAGCTATATCAATACAAATTTTGCCATTTCAAGTGGATCCTCCTGCTGCTAAATCATCTTGAACATTACTTCTTGGCACGATGCTTGCCCCATCTCTCTGGTTGTTAAAACATAAATTTTGACATGACCAGCATAAAGAAGGCAAAGAAAATAAACAATCCAAATTTCAAATGACAAACTATTATGAAGAGAAACCCAAGCAGCTTTGAGCTATTGGATGTTCAGTTGGGTTTAAAATAAAAAGGAGTTATTGGATGTTTGGTTCGGTAAAAGTATCGATTTCATAAAAATATTGGATTGGTAAAAGTATTGGATGTTCGGCCCACTAAGATAACGAAGATGCATCGATTCAATATTTTTGGAAAAAAAAATATTTATTTAATATAAAAAATGGACTCCATGCTATAAATAATTACATGCACTATAAAACAAATGTATAATCGTTTTAATTCAATAAAAAAAACCAAAAGTCTGTCTTAATTAAAAACTGAATTTTGCGTAAAGTCTCATTAAATTAGAAACTGAAATAATACTAGTGTTGAACTGGTGCGGGAATCTGGTGCGAGTCTGGTAATATTAATAAAAAAATGACATCGTGTCTTAGTCAAGTTTGGTTTGGTTATTTAATGCCACACATCAAAAGGACATAAAATATACAAGACGAATTTATATATAAATATTAATAAAAAAAAATGACATGTGTCTGGGTCAAGTTTGATTTGGTTATTTAATGACCAAAAGGACATAAATTATACAAGCCGATCTCAAGTCAACACCAACTAACCAAAAGAACAAAAAGTATACAAGAAGACCACGCGGGTGTCCGGGAAAAATTGAAACCTAATTTGATAATATCTTCCTCTTCAATCTTTTTTCCTCTCTCCCTCTTATCCGCCGCCATCGCAAGCTACAGTTCCTCTGATGTCCTAGAAGGTTTCCGATAACCGGTGGGAAGTCAAAGCGGTGAAGGGTGGACTCTCTGCAGTTGCCAGGCACAACCAGTACTCCAGCAGTAGGTTTGTTTCGATTATTTATTTTTTTTCCGTTTTATATTTCATTTTGTGTTTCGGTTCAGATGAGATGATGGGTTTGAAGTTTTTTGTTTACATTTTGTATTTTGTTGTATGTTTGAGCGTTAGATGAATTTCATGTGATATGGTAGGAGCATACATAGATCAAGGATTTAAACAGTCCGTCTCTCAAAATTGATCCGTATAAAAATAAAATATTAAAATTAAAATAAAATATTAAAATTAGGCTCTGAATTAAATTAAAAAGATATTTATATATAAAAAAATAATAAAATTTATATAAATTAAAAAATAATTTATAATTTGTTAAAACTATATGATTTTTGAAAAAAAAAACATTAAATTATAAAATTTTTGTCACTTATATATTCAGTTTAACAATGAAAATAATAAAGATGGTTATTAAAATTAAAAATTAAAAGTGAAAATAAAAATGAATAATAGGATTATAATAAATTCGTGGTTAGAAAACGTCAAACAAAATCATTATTTCATAAAAATTGAATATTAATAGAAGCACGAAAATTCTCTGTAAGCCTATATTGTCAAAACTCGTGTAACATCATAAGTAGAAAGTACAATACACGTGTCGTGGTTATAGAATACCCGTGAACTCTCATGTGAAATGAAGCTTGTCTACTTCTCTAATCAAGATTTGTGGATTGGTACACAGTGGATCTAACGTGTCATTTTTATTTGCCGTTGGATTTTTTCTCTGCCATTGATGATAAACAAGACAAGAATAGCAAAGCTACAGGTAGCCGCCCTCAAATCGCCATGGATTTAAAATGAACATAAGGCGGATCTGAGCCAAAAAATTATAGACTTAAATAATAAAATAACTAAGTACTTTAATGTTCTCTTTTCGACAGGGACAAAAGGAGGTAGAGGGTTATAGAGTATTGGTCTATATAGCGATTAATATATGTATTATTGAAGTAATATATATTTTAAAACTAATTTTATGAAAGATGTTTATTAAAATAAATTAGGTGGTCTAAGTTGAATATTGGAGCATTCACTTATTGAAAGGGACTAATAAAATAAAATATAACCCGTGCTTTTTCATCCTGACTAATACATAAATTTAGTAATATTAATTTTTTTGTTTTTGACAAATTATCATGGCCAAAAAATTTAGTATTAGTGATTTTCTAGATCTCAGCAAAACTCAATTAACTATGGTGCAAGTTACAGCAGAAACATTAAACAAAAACATTAAAAGAACCTTTCGGGTCAATACCCATTCTGCAAATTTAGATCAAGCCCGAAAGCTTGTGGCGTTAAAGCGCACTTCTGGATTCCTATTCTCACTCTAGCTAGTTTTTTTTTTTTTTTTTTTTTCCCTTTAGTTATCCCCAAGGTTTGAATCCAGGACCTTTTGGTCTTTGGTGACTTACTTCACTACCAGGCCAACCCCTTCGATTCTCGCTAGTCTCTTTATTCTAGTGGTATGGTATTAAATACCTTTTCTTTATATATATATATCATGGAAATAGTTTGTTTTCCGTTGGGATTCATTTTTAACATTTTCTTCAAAAAATTCATTGGTTTCTTTAAAATGATTTAATTTTTTTGTTGATAATGGAAATATGCTAAATTTGGTATAATGTTTTAATCATACGTAAAATGATTATTATTGTTTTTTTTACGGCATACAGACATTGAATATTACAAAGATCTAATTTTACAAGATCTGTGTTGGACAATAATGACTGATATCAAAGAAGGAATGATAACAACAATAAGGACAGAAAGTATAACAATTCGAAGATTGACCATTGCCGATAAAAGTAAGTTAAGGGTGTGGTTGGTAAAACATTATGTTTGAATAAAGTTCAATTATTTGATTATTTTGTTTGTTAATTGTTTTAGTAGGTATTTGTATACTTTTTATATGTTTGCACCCTAAATTTTGAGATGAGCTACATTTATATCTACGGGTGAGCAAATTTTGACCGAAATAAAGAAACCAAATCGAACTGAACAGAAAATGCGGTTAATCGATTGGTAGGTTCGGTTAACTGTTCTAAGTATCTGTAAACCGCAGTTGATTCTTCAGTTTGCAGTTCTAAGGGTATGCAAACCGAACTGCACTAGCACTGTATATCGAACTCAACTTGAACTCTGTCGTTTTAGTCTAAAAGATACATATATATAGGGTAAATTTAATCCACGGTATCTAAATTTTGGGGGTTATTACACAAATTTTTGTATAAAAATACTTGAACTTCAAAAGAATTTGCTTAAAAATGATTTTAGCTGATTTCCAAGTTCTATCCGGTTACAAGCTGATGTGGCACCTAACATAACTATTATACCTCATCTTTTCCTCTCTCCTAAAAGCGTTTTATGACCTCTATCATTCTTGCAACAGAAAGCTATACAATTAAAGAACTTCTTTAAATAGATCCATAATTTTTCAAGAAACTGAAAAAGCAACTAAAGATTACGACAGCTAATAAATAAGCGGTCAAGAAAAGTTGAGATTTCGGGTTTAGAAACTGTTTTAGCAAGCAAAGTCTTCACCTTTTGACAGTTGATATAAGCAGCCAATAGTCAACGATAATGAGGATGAGCTATGATCTTGGCTTTGACAACAGCAGCAGATGAAACATCGTTATTGTCTATGAAATAATAGCTAGTGTCGGTGGTCGTAGCGGCGGCGGCGGTGGCAGGGAAGTAGTGGTGTGGTCCTGGTTGTTATTATTATGATCGTCAAGAATTATAGAGGAACCACTACTGCTATTACGGTTATGGTCTTGATGATAAGTAAAAAATAGGGTATTTGATGAAGAATGATCTACATTAGAAGGATGATGAGGATGAGTATGATGATGAGAAGAAGTCATGAGAGGCATCATCATCATCAGAAGACATAATCCATTACTGTTGTCTCCAAAAGCCATCATACAAGAAGTGCTATTTGAACCACCTTCCAAGTTAGAAAATATAGAAATAGAGAGAATCTTAAATTAATGGAAAATTTTGCATATCTTCGTGAAAAGGGTCTACAAGTATTTATACAAGAGAGCAACAGAATTGCTGAGTAATGCAAACTAAAAAATAGCTAACAGTAAACTGGAAAATAACTAACAGTATTTGGAACAAGTCTAGCTTCAATAAACAGTCTTTTCACAGGAAATCCTAAAGAGCAGTAGTCAGTTTTTGTGGGTTTGGCAAGGTCTGCATCTGCCAATTAAAGACTGCTCAGTTTTGCTTTTCTTTGGGGAAATGAAATGCATTAAAGTCGTAAGCAAGCACTAGCTAGCTAGTCTTAAAATGAAAAGTAGCACTTATTAGTAAACATAGAAAGAACAGAATTCTATTTGCGAGGTTAAGAAAAGGCATGGGAATGGTGGGTGGAGGTGAAAAACTTGTAGCAGACAAAGTGCACGCGCGTTAGATGAACAGAAAGAGAAAGAGGAACAATAGTAGAAGAATAAGAAGAAGACGATAGGGAAATGGGAAAATGAAAATGTTTGTTTAAGGTAGTGAACTGAGTTGAGTGAGGTAAAGTTTACCTTCTTGATGAAAGCGTTTTATGACGTGGCGCATGACATGACCATTAGAAATAGAGAGAGGAGAAAGGAAAAGCTGAGGTATAATAGTCATGTTAGGTGCCACATCAACTTGCAACTGGATAGAACTTAGAAATCGGTTAAAAACACTTTTATGCAAATTCTTTCAAAGTCTAGATATTTTTATACAAAAATTTGAAGTTTAGGAACCCTTTGTGTAATAACCCTCAAAGTTTAAGTACCGTGAACAAGAATAGAAAAAACTACATCAACCAAATCAAATCCCTAAACCAAAATGAAATAAAAATTGAATATCAAATATATACAATTAAAATACATTTAAATTTCCAGATTTGTGAAACAACCGAAATTTCCATATCAATTTAATACTATTACATAAATTTCCAGAGAAAAAAAAAAGAAACAAAACCTTTTGTTGTTATAACAGACGAAGACGATGAAAGCGGGGAAGAGGACGACGATGATGGAGGCAAAGAAATTCATTTGTATAACCCTAGACCCTAATTCAAAATAACTCAAAATTGGAAAAAAAAAAACCAAAAAACAAAAACTCACATGAATATCTTCTTGAAGGAGGCGAAGAAATGAAGCTGAGGTAAGGCCTAGGATGAGACGAAGAAGATGGAGATCAGTGGGCGGAGTAGATGACAGGGAGAGAGGCTCGCGGGGGCGAACGGGGGCTGTGGAGAGAGAATGGCGAAAGAGATCGCCGATCGGTCTTCGGTGGCGGAGCACAACGCCGGTCTTGGGTACGCCGGTCCTCGGTAAGCCGGTCCTCGGGAGAGCGAATGGTGAGGGAGTAGGGCGGCGGCTGAGTGGGTTAGAGAGAGGGATCGACGAAGAAGAGAAAGAAAATGAGGAATGAGTACTGCGTATTAAGTTATTAAGGTTAGGTTAGGTTAGGTTCAAATCAAAATCGTAGGTTGTGGATTCGGTCGGTTCGGTGCGGTTTGGTTTCTACATGAGTAAAACCGAACGCCGAACCGATATTTTCGATTTACAGTTATTATACACCGAAAACCGAACCGAAATAATCGGTTTCGGTTTCGGTTCGGTTTTGATCGGTTTATCAGTTTTCGGTTTTTCATGAACACCCTTACTCACCGCACAAATTGAAGACTATTGTGTCTCTTGGTCCAATTTATAATGCACCTTCCTTATTTGTAGTGGCAGCTGAAAGGTCAGTGGATAGGAGTGTTAGGGGCCTTATACTTAGGGTCGGTGGTCCGGCCCTTGGTCTAGCCTGTTCTCTCTTGGAGGCTGGTGGACTAGTCAAGGTCGGCGGCCTAGTGGGAGCCGACAGCTCAACCAAGATTGGTGGCCGAGGCCCTGGCCCTACCAAGGTCGGTGGCCTACAATATTTTTATTTCAATTTAATTAATTAAAAATTAAATAGTATTTTTTATTAAAATGTAATATAAATATAATTGATTAATTATGAATAATTATATAGCATTCTTTAGTAGAATATGATTTAAATTTAATTAATTAATAATTAAAATAACATTCATTATTAGAATTGGATATAAATTTCATTAATTAATAATTAAAATAGTTTTTCTTATTAAAATTGAATTTAAATTTTATTAATTAATAATTAAAGTAATATTTCTTATTAGAATAGGATTTAAATTTCGTTAATTAATAATTAATTAAAATAATATTTCTGATTTGAATATGATTTGAATATAATTAATTAATTATTATAAATAATTATATAGAGATAATTTTACCTTTAATAATATAGATTTTATAAAGGCGTTTTGAATAAAGGCAAATAACTCTAGTCTCACATTCATATATACTATAGATTAATTATGATTGTTCCTAAATTTTTATTTAGGAGGAAACTTTTATACTTTGCTAATGTTACAAATAGGGGGGAAAAAATAATATAAACCTAATATAGGATAATTGTTGCACCATAGCTAATGTAGAGATTTAAATGATTTCCATGCCCTTTTCATATCTCCCACGACCTGTGGTCTACAATCAGAAATTTCCATAGAGCTGTGAAAAATTACACGGATTGAGAATTTTTACTATTTAATTAAATTAATTGAGTATATTTATATTTTTATTAAATTAGAATATAATTAGAGTGAGTTATTGGTCTCCTTATTAGATTTTGATTAGTAATTTATTTTACTTATTATATTAGATTTCTTATTTTTTTTAATAGAGTATGCATTTCTATTTACCATAGCTATTTGTCTATATAAATAGAGGTTAAATTCTATATTATCATAAAAGATTAGTGATTCATATTATTAAATTAATTTTTTTTAAAACAATCTTAAAAACTAAAATTACACAATAAAGTGAATTATAAAAAATACAGTTAATATTAATAGTAGTAATATATTTAATTTATTTTTCTCTCTAATTATAAATAAAATTAATAAATATTATAAAATAAAAAATTCTAAAATTATAATAAAATAAAGTAACAAGTAATTAACACGAATAAACATGTGTGTCGCATACTGCCAGTGGCTTAGTCAAGTACAGTAGTAAGGTTTAGCTAAACTAAAGGAAAATATATTCCCTAAAAAAACCTAAAGGAAAATATAATCTTAACAGAACTAAGATACTCCAATAATCATGGAGTCAAACATACACACTATCAAGAGAATCAAAACAAACATATACGTTGGAAGAGTCTGCTCATTTATCCAAAGCAGGTGAACCAATCTGCTGATATCCTAACAAAATTATGAAAGGTCAGTGTTTTTGAATAAATTAGATGTAGAAGCTAAAAGTTATTGAGGGGATTAGTTTTTATAAAACAACATTTAAAACAACCCAAAAAATTATTACCGAACATAATCTAAATTTACTCTTTGTTTATATGGCAAAATTTTAAAATAAGCTGTGGCCTAATTTAACAATTTTGTATTTGACAGTCAATAGGCGCCTGCAAGAAAAGAGGCAAACACCGTACCAAAATAAAGGTATGAGCAAAATGGAAAATGTTTTTGGGTGCTACTCCTCTTTATTTCAAATCAAGTATTGAATTCTATCTATTCAGCTTCAAATTAATTCTAGTGAGTCACAGTTTATAAAAATTAAGTATATATTATCAATTCGACAATTTTAATTGTTTTTCGTGAAATTGATAATAGACTTAAATTCTGTAAAATAGAACCTATTAGATTTGATCCTGAGCTATATAGATATAATTCAACACTTAATTTTAAAAAAAATAAAACAAAAATTAGAAAAAAAAAAAGCGAGTAGCACCAGTCATTAGTGCCTTTTGAAATTATGATGTGATTTTTAATTTGCTAATTTCTTTTGTTAATTTGTTCACCAAACTTGATCAATTTTATTAATTTAACCAAATTTCCAAATAATTAGTGTTTGTATGTATGTAGTGAACTAAAATATCATAGAGGGTGTTTCTCAAAACTTATAAGCTAATTAAATCAGATTATAAGCAGTTTTTTAATTATAAATTGTTCAATTAAATATTTTTATAGTTTAAATTGTAAATTATAATCAGAATATAAACTATTTTTTATAAGATGGATTTGCAACTTCAAAATAAACACTCCTTTTCTTCTAACTTCACCATGACCATCATCCACCTCATGTTCTCTTCTACCTTCACCATAATCACTGTTAGCAGAATTTGACTTTGTATTATAAATTTATCATCAAATAATTAGAATCGTTAAATTTGCTATTGCGTAACTTTATCATACATAGTCAAATTCTAAATTACAACTTACTGAAAGCAATCTCGGGATTGGGTAGAGACAATTCAACACTAATTTTTTGTTTATAAAAAAAATAGGTTAGTCTATCTCGTCATTCGTGGACTAATTCAATAGGGTGATGATAAATCAGCACAATCAAGAGAGTGAGAGAGAGAGAAATAAGCACAAAGCCATTTTGTCTCTTGATTGTGCTAATTTATCGTGTCTTTAATTGATTTGTCATTACCTTAATAAATTAGTCTACTAATGACGTAACGTATAGAATAAGTCTATCTAAGATAAAAATATAAAAATATATCTAACTCAAATTTTATATTTTTTAAACACATTCTATTCGTTCATCCTAATAAAAATTTACAGCTCTGCATGAGAGTTTAATTACAGTTTTGTTCTATATAATTGTTGTTAAAAGAGGAAGAAGAAAGAAGATCAAAACTGTGTGAAGCAGCAACTAAAGGTGTGTGGAATAGGGCTAACGAAATATTTGAAAAATATCCAAAATGGAAAACAGAAAGGTTGAATTTAAGGGGCGAAACTCCTCTCCATGTTGCTGTTGCAGCAAGGAGAATTGATTTTGTGGAGAAACTGGTTGAAATATTGGAGAAAGAAGATCTAGAAATAAGAACCATGGGCAATCCAGATACTGAGCGTGGAAATACAGCTTTTTGTTATGCTGCAATATGTGGATTTTGGGATGGCATCGACATTATGATGAAGAAGAATCCGGATTTGATTAACATCAGAGATGGAGATGGAAGATTACCGATTTGCACAGCATCTCTTAATGGTCATTGGGATATAGCTTACAGCCTTTATGAAGTAGGAGGAGACAAAATGGAACATTCGGATCTGTTTCATCTGGCAATCGCTTTGGTTAAGATTCAATGTTTTGGTAAGCAAACATTTTTGTTTTAAGGTAATTACCGTTTGCATATTTGACCCATTCGAATTCTACACACTCAATTTCAAAAAAAAAAAAAAAAAAAGCAATGATAGTTTCATTTGAAGAAAATTTGCTTGTGTTTTATACGAAAACTTTTTATTAGGAAATACAACTTTTAATTCAATAAGTTTTATTCTATCTTTTAACAAGTTAAAAATGGAAAATTAGTAAATAGCAAATTTTAAAATTTAGAGTTAAGTAAATAGTAATTTTTTTTTCTTAAAATTAAGTAAATAACAATTTTTATTTCCTTTTATATCTTATTGCTTTTTTCCCACCTATAAAACTAAAAATTAAAAAATTGAAAACACAAAATAGCCTTTATATAAATATTCATGTATAAAAATGTTTATATATCTATATACAAATTTATATATAAATATATTTATATACACAATCAAAAAATCATATACTTATATATTTTTTCTTATATACTTTTATATATTTATATATATTTTTATCCTTATATATAAATAAGAATCTATATCTATATATCTATATATATAAGTATATAAATATTTTAATTTATGAATATTTATATACTTGCAATTTTGTGCATTAATTTAATTTTTTATTTTTTTTTAAATTTTTTTGATTTTATAGGTAGAAGAAAAAAGGGGAAGTATAAAAGATTTTATGATTTCTAGTGGTCTAAATCTACTATTTGCTTTATTTTGAAAAAATACTGCCATTTACTATACTACAAAATCTAAATTCTGTTATTTACTTGCATGTTTTTTAAAGAATGTTAATCTAATAATTTCTCCTAAGTTAAACTTTTATTTTTATATTTATTTTTTGTAATATTTTTGATACTTAAATATGTGAGTAAATATTTACTACCCTCAGCAGTTAGGTTAGGTTCCTAAATTTTAGGACCTTTTAATATCAAGCATCTGTTTTATTATTTAAAAAAAAAAATTTGTTCTAACTTAACCAAAAATTAAGTTCGAGTTTTGAAAATACAGTTCCACTAAAACTCAATAGAAATAGCTTTTTTGTGCTTAGTGATTTTTTCCAGCTCGAATCAGAAACTTGATGGTTAAATTAAAAAGAAAATTATATAATAACAAATATCAATTCAAGTTGAAATTTTAAAAAATTGTTAGTGTGAAAGGTGTAATTTCTCTTAAAAAATTTAAATTCATTTCTTAACGCTATAGCTTCTCCTATTTTCTCTTAAGTTTCCACTCTTTAAATGTTTGTTTTTTTAAAAAAATGAGAAGTTTTCTTTTAGATTTTGTGCGGTTATTGTTGTGCGAGCATCCATGGTTGGTGGCGACTTCGATAGAAAATGAAACAGAGAGAACAATAGCTCATGCATTAGCTCGATATCCAGGGTCATTCGAAAACAAATATTGTGAGTATTAATTCTTTTCTTAGTAATAAAATTTCTTCCTGCATGATAGTTGGAAATTGTTTGGCATTGTAGAAAATGCAACTTTTAAATGATATTTTAACTTAGAATATTAGTTATTTATATCATTGTCCGAAATTTATTTATTTAGTTTTCAATTTTTCTTTGAAAGGTTTATTTGGTTTTCAATAAAATAACAAAATGCCTTGCAATTTGTAGTGCGCCTCCAAAAAAAAAAAAAAAAAAACAATCCATATAAGTGATTATTAGAAATGTTGGTTTATTTTAGAACAATGGAGGTTGGTACATATTTGGGAATTAGGATTTGAGATAGACAGATGAAACGGAAATTTTAGTATTAGATTGAAGATAAACTTTTATATATTAAGGATGGAAAGATATTAACCCTTTATGAAAGAGACCGATGGCTTGATTTTTTTAAATAGAGAAAATACTTGATGTGATAAGTATTTTATTTTGGGAGTTTTAGGGAAACAGTCTTAACAATTAAAGTAACTAGAAAAATAATCTCTTTGTCCAAAAACAAATGTCAAAAATAGTAACTTAGAGTAAAAATGGACTATTAAATTAGTTTATTTATTGGATAAAAAAGGATACTTTGTTAATTTATTTAACTAAAAAGAAAACAAATAAAAAAAAGACATGTATAGCTATTACATACTTTTGATATAATTGTTGTATTACTTTTGTATAAGGCAAAAAAAAAAAAAGGTCTAGACTTATTGTATATGTGTTATACAACTACTGTATTATTGTACAGTTATTGTACAACTATTATACAAGCTTTGTACAAATACTGTACTATGATCTTTCTCTTTTTAATAAAATGGTTTAAAATGCTTTTCAAAATTTAAAGAGGCTCTCTTTTCTTTTCAATTTTGTTGAGTCTTTTTTTTTTTTAAGTAGAACTGGATTTGCATGGGTATGCCTAGCCCAATAGACTTGGGAAATATGTGGTTTTGATAAAAAAAAGTGTTAGAAAATAATAAGAAATTAACTTAATTATTAATTAATTAAAAATGACTAATAAATTAATTAAATAATTAGTTAACTAAAAAATAAATAACAAATTAATTAAATAAATAATTAATTAGAGATGTATAAGAAATTACAGCAGAGAGAAGAAAGAACTATAGTAAACAGATTTTATATACTATAGTAAACAGAATTTATGTAGCAATAAACAGAAATAATAAACAGAATTTAGAAAAATGTAAAGCAGTAAACAGAATTTGTAAACAGAAAATATAAAGCAGTAAACATAATTTATAAACAGAAAATATAAAGCAGTAAACAGAATTTGTAAACAGAGAATATAAATCAGTAAACAGAATTTGTAAACAGAAAATATAAAGAAGTAAACAGAAAAATAGAAGTTATAAACTGAAATAATAACCAGAATTTATATACTAAAGTAAACAGAAATTAAACCTGTAAACGAAGAAGAAAGAAGAAGAAACCGAGGCCTGTACGAACAGTTTCCTTAAGAAGAATTTTGCCCGCTATGACAATCGTCTCCCAGGATACAACGGTTACGTAAGCGAACCGAACCGAGGCAAAGAATTATCACCGGAAGCCTAACGGAAGGAACTAAAGCAGCCTTGGAAAACGGAATGCAAAACAAAAAATTTGAGAGAGTATTTTTGTTCTAGCAGTAAAAAACAGAAGGAAAATGCTGTATTTATAGGCTCCCAGGAAGGGGACAGCAAAATAATGAGGATTGATGGCCATTAATGGAAAAAAGGACATAATAAACCAGTATTAAACAGGCTGTAAACCAGTTTAAATGAAGCATTAAACCAGTTTAAACTGAAACGTAAATCAGTTTAAAACTACAGTTAAATGTGCCATTAAGTTCTAATTAAAACCATTAATAATTTTCATTAATATCCAACATGGCATACTTCTTGGTGGAGAATCCGATAGAAGATAACGAAGCATGGGAAATGGAGCTCCCTGATAAGCACTTGATAAATGTAGAGAAAAGTGCATGGAATTTATTCTTCGACAGTTTAACAAAAATGGCGTAGGCGTGCGCTGGAGCCTTGATGGAAACACCTAAAGGGGTCATAATTTGCAAGAGGTTAATGTTCCCGGTAACAAATAATATGGCCGAATATGAGGTCTGCATTCTGGGATTGGAATCTCTAATAGCAACAGGAGCTAAGGAGATAGAAGTGGTCGGAGATTCAAAATTGGTGATTGAACATGCCACAGGGGGATGGGAAGTAAAAGAAGAGAAATTAAAGCCATATATTGAATGCCAC
>CATIWJ010001770.1:0-29315 GCA_949640765.1 Croton laevigatus | reverse complement strand
CATGGAAGCTCATCCCACATCTCAAGGTCTTTTCCTCTCGCAACATAAATACATTATTGATTTACTAAGCCAAACTAATATGCTTGATGCCAAAGCTATGTCCACCCCACTCTCAAACAAAGTTGCCTTAACCTTACACGATGGTACCCCTAAAACTGATCCTACTTCGGCATTTATAGTCTTCCTTGGCAATTCTCTTATTAGTTGGGCATCCAAAAAACAAAAAACCATTGCCCGCAGCTCCACCGAAGCTGAGTACAGATCTGTCGCATCCACTGCAGCTGAGTTAAATTGGATCATGAATATACTCAAAGAACTACATCAGCCTTTCACATCACCACCAACTATTTACTGTGACAATCTAGGCGCCACATATCTTTGCCGTAATCCCGTGTTTCATTCACGCATGAAACATGTTGCCCTTGATTTCCACTTCGTCAGACAACAATTAACTCAAAACCAGCTGCGTGTTTCTCATGTACATACCAATGACCAACTTACCGATTCTCTTACAAAAGCAGTTCCGATGAAACAATTCCTTTTACACAGGTCCAAGATTGGCCTCCATGACAGAAGCTCAATCTTGCGGGGGCATGAAAGACCTATTCTACAGGATGAAAAGAAGCCATGATATGCTAACCACTTTCAGTTCCACAAATCAAGTTAGTTGAAGTAGTGACTCTATGTATATAGGAACTAACTCAGTTGTAAACCTGTATACATATGTACATGTATCTGATTGAAAGATAGAACAATTAATAAAAAAATATCCTTTGCCTTCACTAATATTGTATTCTCTTTACCAACAAGCACTACAAATACATTATTAAAAACTAAATCCTCAAATAACAATCTAAGAACATAGACATGAGAAAATACATTTAGATCCTTGACAGAAAAGCTGAAATATTCCACAGGAAGGAGAGATAGAGAAAAACACAATAGATATATACCTAGTAAAACTAGGGGATCAAACATAAGAGCTTTGTCTTCTAGGTTGCTGGTACAAAGATCCTAATAAAGTTGCTTTGTGGCCAACTGACACACTTTGAAGCATTGTTTTCACTGGTCATATAAAGAAACCTTTGGCTTTTGAATAAGTGCAAATTTGAAAGTTTTCCCATCCCTTAGCTCATAAAAGAACTAAAATATAGCTATAAAAAATTTGGAATAACAACAAACCATACGAACTTTAAAAGAAAATGGGAACCATTGGCTAAAGGAGGCCGACAGCAACCCTTTGAAGGGAACGGAGCTGTAATGCCGAGAGGGAGTAGAGAAACTAGGTGGAAATTATGAATATAAATTAAAGTAGTATTTCATCGTAGAATGTAATTTACTTTTATTGTTTTATTATAGTTCAAATATTAGTATGATAAATTATTTAATTATTCATTTAGCAATAATTTTATAAGATCTTGTTTTGTTTAAAAAATTTTAAGTTTGATAGTTAATGATTAGTTATTTTATTTTGAAGAAATAAATAAACTACGAACAGGGTGGATCCATCTTAGGTCAAAGATGGGCATCCGCCCACTCTGAAGTGATAAAATTAATAAAATAATGTTAAAAGGATCACTTGTCTTTTTTATTATAATGATTATTCCAAATTATTTAAAGCAAAACACTCCGGTTCGAATACTTAATATTGAAATGCTAATATTAAAATTTTTAAATAATTTATTTTATTTCATTTCATTTCATTTCTATTCTACATGCTCTATATATATATATAACTTTTATATCATATTTCTATTTATATTATTATCTTAGTCTTATTTTTACAAAGAATTTTAATAAATTTTTGAAATTAATATTAAAACCTAAAAATATTTTACCTTATTTATGGGAAAGGCCTATTGGCTCTCCAGAGTTTAAAAAATGTACCCTTTTTGTCTCTAGATCAAATTTAGGTAGCGCGTGAAGTTACCAATATGGAATAATAAAAGTTCAGTTTCGAAACTTTTAATAAAATACTTTTGTCCAAAAATAATTGAACTAAAAAATAATAAACTTTCAGGGATTATTTCATAAATAATCCAAATGTCCATCTTCAAAAAAAATCTAGTTGCCGTTCTTTAGAGATCTTCTCCACCATTGCTCCTTAATATTCTAGAAACTTCCATCTCTGTTGTGAATGAAAAAAATATTCAGATCCTAATTATTGATTAGAAAAATAAAAAAAGAAAGGATTAAGGAAGAGGGAACACGATAAACAAGGGAAGGAGACGCAAACCAATCCACACAGTTGGCCACCATCTTCGGTGAAATTATCATCACCAAACAGCAGCATGGAGGATGACGATCATCAACACCACAAAACATGTCATTGATCATTGCTGAAAACCACCAAAAATCATGAAAAAGGCTCGGTCAACTGGAACTTTAAATGTGAAAGTCAAAGCTTTCATATGATCGGCTGGAGAGTATGAATGCATATTTTGAATCCCCTCAACAAGCTTTTCCTTTTGGTGTAAATGCCTACCAATTTCGATGGTATTTTCTGATTGACGATAACAATGATTGACAGTAACAATGGAGTCTGAACAGTTTATTATGTTTTTCAGCAAATTGTGAATGATTTATGAAAAATAAGATCATAGTTGGAATCCTTGTGAAAAGAAAGTTCTAATGGATCCCTTACTTCCTCCTTTCATCACCAAAAATTGAAGTTGGATATTTTTAATGGAAAATTACATTTTAGTACTTGATTGGAGGAGGAAGTTGAAAAAGTTTCAATTTGGTTCTGGCAAGGTTTTAGTTATGTCATTGAAAAGTTACATCTCCTACCATGTTAGTGCGTCTATTTTGCACACGAGCTTTTCAATCGGTCCAAGTATTAAATAGTTACATTGTTGAAACTTTAGGGTTTAGGAAGTTAAAAAAACTTTGGCTCAAAGTTCAGAGAGCAAAGTATGTATTGTCCCAATAAATTAGTACTTCTATTTTAAGAAGAAAAAAAAAAGAATGATCTAATATTGATGGAAGGACTAAAGCATTAAAAAAATTATGGATTTGTTTATTTATTTTTAGAGAGAAACTAACCCATTAATTAAGGCATCATTTGATTTAAGTTGTTTAACTTTCTAAGAAGTTATTTTTTCAGAAAGTGTATTTGTAAGAAAATTATTTTTTAGGAAGTATAATTTGAAATTGTTTAGTACCAAAATAAACTTTAAGATAAAATAGGCTTCTTTTATATATATTAAACAATAATAATATACATATAGTTATATTAATTATGTTTTTATAATCTAGTAAAAATGCAAATTCCTCACTAATAATTTGGAAAGTTGTACTTTCTCTCAAAGTTACTTTCCTTCTATAAGGAAAGTTGGAGTGTTTACTTATGAGGATGTAGAATGAATAAGATGATCTAAATGATTTGATTTATTTAGTTTACTCACCCTAAACCAACTGATGCATAAGATAAATGTCCCAGGAGTAACCATATTTTCCAGATAACAGTAATAACTAGCAATCTTTTAACTTTTAATTTAATAAATCTCACTTAGTTTGATAATTTAAGTAAATAGCATTTTTCTTGTTAAATTATGTTTATATTTTAATATATCTACAAATATATAGAAATATGTATGTCAAAAGTATTGTTTAGTTAATTTTTAAAATTTTGTGCAATGCTCTAGTGGATGTCTCTAATTTAATTGCCACATATGTAAAAATAGAATTTTTATTAACAAATTGTCTTAAATGCTAATGCCCATTCGAATGTGTATTTAATGTGACTATAGACATTGCGTTTTAGAACTTCTATTTTTGGAGGGTCTATTAGGCCATGTCTATACTTATAGCTCTTTATCGATTAGTTAATTATTAAACTGAGTAAAAAAAAAAAAGAGAGAAAAAAGTATAGAGGATTCATAATAAATGCATTAGAGACATGTTTTCAAAATTAAATATTTGTACCCCACGTTTGATTCTTAGTTATAACTGGTCTGCCATATCATCCGTGGAACAATTCATTACGGTGATGACAAGTAAGCACATCTGCTTACTTGTCATCACCGTAATGAATTGGTCCACGGATGATAAGGCAGATGGGGTGTAACTAAAAATTTCTCCGTTCAAACACCTTAATGTTGATATCTTCTTTTTTTTTTTTTTTTACACATCATCCACAATTCTTGGAGAATTTTCTAATTTTTATAAAACATCTAAAGTGTTATTTGCTTACCCATTTTTTACCTTTAAAAAGGGAGAATTACTCTAAAGTCCCTATGTTTTGCTATAATCTGTTCTCAAGCCCCTGTGTTTTAAAAATATGCCTTGGGGTCCCTAAAGTTTTGTACCAAAAATGCTTTTCGATCCTCAAGGTTTGGCGCTGTCAAGTGGTAAGGTCCTTCTGTCTTTTTTTTCTGTTAAGTTAGTCAGAGAGGGAATATTCCAACAATTGGAGAGGAAATATTATTATCACCGGAATACCCAAAAATGGATAAAATTAATTATCGACCACACCTTTAAGACCATATCACTTCTAAGAATTCAAAAACATAATTATTATCATTTGAATCCAAACAAAATCACTAAAAATGTCTAAAATACAATCGGATTCTAACCGAAAAATTAATCTCCCAAAATCCATAATAATAACACATGAAATTTACATCAAAAGGAAGAGGAGAAAGAGACAAAAACAGAGATACCCAAATTGGCAATTGAAAATGTTTAGAAGATGTCAGAAGTTCTACGACTCATTTGAAAGCCACAACCGGGCCCTTTTTTCCTTTCTTTTGTGGGCACAAATTGATGGAGGGGAGGGTACCAAAAGAAAGCAAAGATTGAGGGGGGTTGACTTGTGTGCTCAGATCGTTCGTTCGAGCTCTGTATCAGTGGCAGCGCAATTATTTGAAAATGGCAGCAAAGAGAAGAAGAAGAAAACAGAGGAGAGAGAAATTCCGTCAAATTTAATGGGTAAATGGATGGAAGGACTCAAAAGCTTATTTGGTACAAGACTTAGGGACCTTGAAGCATATTTTAAAATACACAGGGCCTGAGAGCAGATTCTAGTAAAACATAGGGACCCCAAAATAATTCTCCCTTTAAAAATTTGTTGTTTTTCTAATTCTAATCGCAACGAGTGCGATCGGTAAAAAGGAAAAATCCCATGTGACAGATCAACGGTATAGAATGACTAATAACAAAACCGAGTATATTAGACTGTGTCGCAGAGGATCAAAGCAGGTCTCTTTCTTGACTCAGAAAGCAAATTCCTCTTCTTCTTTTTTTAACATAGACAAATTCCTCTTCTTCAATCCGTCGTCTCATTACTTTTGTGATCAAAAGCTCGATTCTTTGTTTTCCTCACCAATTCTCTCAGGTATGCCCAATCTAATAGTTTCTAATTTTCTGCGTACAATTCTTTCGACTTTTAAGAATTTCAATCCAAAATCATCGTGATAAAGTTTCCATTATCATTGTTTTGCTAATTAAATTTATACACCACTTAGGTTTTGATCGATTGGCTAATTGTCTAATAAAAGAGGAAGATGTGGGCAGCGTCTTGCCTTGCGTCTTGCTGTGCTGCGTGCGCCTGCGACGCCTGCCGCACTGTGGTCTCGGGGATAAGCAGGCGGTCGGCTAGGATTGCATATTGCGGTCTCTTTGCTTTGTCTCTGATCGTTTCATGGATTCTCCGGGAGGTTGCTGCTCCTCTAATGGAGAAGCTCCCTTGTAAGTCTTTTTGTGGATGATTGATTATTGTATTCGACTGTTTATTCATATTGTTGATTGGAGATGCTGATGGCTGTTGTAACTTTCCTGGAAACAATTGATTATTCATAGAGTAATTGCTTTTTTATGCAGTGTTAGATAGTCTTAAGAGATGGGTCTAATTTTATTTCAAACGTTAATGCAGGGATCAATCATTTTCATAAGACACCTGATAGGGAATGGTTTGAAACGGATGCGGTGCTGCGTGTTAGCTTGGGGAATTTTTTATTTTTTACTATTCTTGCAATATTAATGGTTGGTGTAAAGAATCAGAAGGATCCTCGTGATGGTATCCATCATGGTGGATGGATGATGAAAGTTATTTGTTGGTGCATTTTGGTTATTTTTACATTTTTCCTTCCCAATGAGATTGTCAGCTTCTATGGTAATTACCTTTTTCAATATTGATACATTTACATTTACCATTGGATTTTGATTTTCTGCATTTGAATTTTATTTCAAATTCGTGTGTTTATGCAGAGTCAATATCCAAATTTGGCTCGGGATGTTTCCTTCTTGTTCAAGTTGTTCTTTTGCTTGATTTCGTTCATGGATGGAATGACAAGTGGGTTGGATATGATGAACAGTTCTGGTTAGTTTGCTTTCAACCTGCTCTGAGATAACCTACAACATTGGTAATGCATTGTCTCATATTCCTGAATGAGATTTAACCCTTGTATTGCATTTTGATTTTTGCAGGTATATTGCTCTTTTTGTTATCTCACTTGTTTGTTATGTGGCAACATTCGTCTTCTCGGGATTCCTTTTCCATTGGTTCACCCCATCTGGACAGGATTGTGGATTGAACACCTTCTTTATCATTATGACCTTGATCACCGTGTTTGTTTTTGCTATTGTTGCACTGCACCCTGCTGTAAGTTTATGCTTTGGATTCCATCATATCTTGTAATTTTAGCTTTCTATAACTGATGCTTCTCATATGTGCATGGGAAAAAAAAAAGATGGTCTGTTATTTGAGTACCAAAGAATTTCATGGATACTGCATATTTCATGCCTAGTTTCATTGTTCTAAGTGTTGCCTTTTGCTTTACTTTGATAAGTTTAGGCCTTAATGAGTAATGTCAATTAGGTTGGTGCACATCAACGCTGTTCTTTCTGGAAAAAAGAAAGTTTACAAGGGAACATTACATTGAGCTTGCATTTAAACAGATGGTTACACATGTTAGATATTCTAGATCCATTACAGTAGTGGTTCTCTGTATTGTTTTTCTTAAGGGTTCATGCTTTTAAAACGTGGTAGATAAGTGATATCAATCATTATGAGACTCCTCATGGATGGCCAAAAGCATTTATAGGCCACTAAACTAACTTCAGCACTAAACCCTTATTTCCAAAAGTGAATCAAATTGCCCTTCAATTAGTAGGTGCAGCCAACCTACCCCTTATTTTATGATGAGTTTATCATCAACTCATCACAGACTAGATCCTGTCTCTCTTTCTCTTTCTCCTCATTCCCCATTCTCCTTTGTTATATTAATCTCTGCTAACCCATTAATCTTTCAATCAATCCTTGTTCTATCGTTGCTTGTATTATTTATTTTACAATTTGATAATTTTTCAAAAACTTTTCCCTGTATTCAAAAATCTAAAATCCATATTTTTCATACATGTCAATAATGTTCAAATGCAAACCCATGAAACAATGAAAATATGGAAAAGTTATCTCATGAAATTGGTAATTGATTTTCTCCTCGGTTTCTCTTATCTAGCAATCGAGATGTGATAGAGGTCAAATCTCGATCCATTTAATCTCCTCTGATGGTGACAAACTGGAAGTGCAATAAACGTTAGTCGCTTATAGATGTTATTTCTATCATGGTTTTGGTAAAGTTTTCTGTTTTCAAGTAGGTTTATCTCTTTCCCACGGGTAATTCGACATTAGCTTTCTTCTCTGCAAGTTTTATGTCAATTTGAACATTTCCCAATAACATGCAATGGATTTGAAAACTAAAGGATGGGATAGGGGTAGATAAAAGATTATTTTGATTCAATTTAGAGGTTTGACACATTATTCTAAAGGTAGATTGAGGATTATGTTATAGATATGGCATTGTTTTGTATATATTTAGAAACTATTCACATAGCTTCTGGAATGTATAACAGAGAAGAAAAAGGAGAAGGGAGGGGATAGAGAAAGAGCTACAGATGAATTAATGGTAGATGCGCCTCCCGTTTTTCTCACATATATGCTTTTTTCAAATACAAAATAAAGGGCTACATTGGCTACACGCAACAGTTGAAGGGAAAGTTTGACCCACTTTTTAAAATGAGGTCTTATGGGATAAACAGAATGTAGTTTAGGGGTTTAAATATGCTTTTGGCTCTTCATGGATTGACCATTTGTTTTGTGCAGAGGCATCCATCATCAAGACACTAAAAGAATCATGTATTGCTGAATTATTTGATATGAAAAGATATCTTAAGAACAATTATTTCACGATTTAATGTTATAGCACACACGCAGTAATATATGTTAATAGCTTATATAGAAAATAATATGATTCTAGATATGTTGTCTCATGAACAAACTTTTGGTGAACAGGTAAATGGTAGCATTTTGCCAGCGTCAGTCATATCCTTTTACTGCATGTACCTGTGCTACAGTGGACTTGCTAGTGAACCAAGGGAATATGAGTGCAATGGTCTTCACAGACATTCGAAGGCTATCTCCACTGGCACCCTCACCATTGGCTTGCTTACAACTGTTCTATCAGTTGTCTATTCTGCTGTTCGTGCTGGGTCCTCAACAACTCTTCTCTCCCCACCAACCTCACCCCGTGCAGGTAATATCATTTGCAAAGATGTCTAGATTTTAATCAAGTTTTTGAATCTGCAATTACTTTGGAAGAGAGAATTTTTTATCTGCTTAAAATTCCCGGACAACTGGGAAAAGAAGAATGGATTGAG
Organism: Croton laevigatus; assembly: GCA_949640765.1. NCBI lineage: Eukaryota > Viridiplantae > Streptophyta > Magnoliopsida > Malpighiales > Euphorbiaceae > Croton > Croton laevigatus. The sequence continues at coordinate 20,657 of CATIWJ010001770.1, read as the reverse complement.
ACTTAGTGGGTTTTTTCCCTCCGTAACAAGATTAGACCTCTTATCTGATGCTTTAATTTCCTGGTGGTGCAGGCAAACCTTTGCTGCCATTGGAAAGCAATGCTGGAGAGCATCAAGAAGAGAAAGAAAAAGTAAAGCCAGTGACATATTCTTATGCCTTCTTCCACATCATCTTCTCTCTGGCTAGTATGTATTCCGCAATGCTTTTGACTGGTTGGTCAACCTCAGTTGGGGAGAGTGGAAAGCTAGTTGACGTGGGGTGGTCCTCAGTGTGGGTTCGCATCATTACTGGCTGGGTAACTGCAGGACTCTACCTGTGGTCTCTTGTTGCTCCTATAATGTTCCCGGGCAGGGAGTTCTAAGCTTCCTCTGGAGAGGAATATAGATATCGCTGAATGTTCAAGCTTACTGTGTATATGTGACGTAATGTTGACTTCCTGAGCTGCATGTTAACTATTTATGAATATTGCTCCATAAAATTGTCAAGACTTTATAAATACTGCTCTTCAAAAATGTCATGTTAACTACTTAAGAATATTGCTCCACAAAATTGTCAGACTATATAAATACTGCTCTTCAAAAATGTCAAAACATGTGTTGCAGACATGAATTGGAGTGGTGAATATATGCTATCCTCTTGTCATTTTTTAATTTTCTAGCAATAAAAAATCACCAAAAATCGCGACAAGAACAATGTCCATCCTTGAAATGGTGAAACCTCAAGGAATCTCTAACAATGATTCGTATGTCAACAATTTTGGCAATTAACTTGATTGCATTATGGCAGTCCACACATATTCTCAAATTTTTAAAAATCCTAATTGTTGATTTCCCACTTGAATTCAATATTCCAAAAGCAACGGCCAGTCTTTCACTATGGCTGCAAAGCGTTTCTTCACCTTCTTCTCGGTCTACATTCTGCAGAACAAAATCAGTGTTAGGCTGATATCCCGCCAGTCTCATTTTCTGACCCATATAATCCAGAAATCTATAGATCTCATCATTCTGTTTATTCCTCTTATCCCCAACAACAAAAGAATATACTCTGTTTTTCACCTGAACCCAACTTCGACCTGTCGGCTTCCCAATTCCTTTTTCCCTCATCATTTTTCTAGTTTCAGAAGCTTCATGCCACTTCTTGGCAGTTACTAAAATGTTGGACAATAACGCATAATTTCCTGGGTTATCTGGCTCAATCTCAAACAGTCGGGTAGCTGCGATTCTCCCTAACTCAGCATTCCTATATACTCTACAGGCACCAAGTAATGCTCCCCAAGCACCAGCAGTAGGTTCAACAGGCATGTTTTGAATGAATTCAGATGCCTGCTCAAGTCGCCCTGCACGACTTAGTACATCAACCATGCACGAGTAATGATCTCCATCAGGTTCAATTGAATACTCGGAACTCATTGAATTGAAAATTGAAAAGCCTTCATCAACCATCTTAGAATGGCTGCAGCCAGACAAGACACCGATGAACGTAACCGAATTTGGTTTGACCCCCACCTTCATCATTTTACGGAAAAGCATCAACGATTCTTCTCCATTTCCATGCATGGAATGTGCAATGATCATCGTATTCCAAGCAATAACGTCTTTTATTGGCATCATATTGAAGACTTCTCTGGAAAGTAGCAAGTCACCGCTCTTTGCATACAGCAAAACTAATGCTGTTGCAATAGTTTTGTCTTCAATAAACCAATGCCTGAATGCATAACCATGAATCTCTTTCCCAGCCCTTAAGCTTTCCAAACTTGTACAAGCAGGTAAGACACTGGCAATCGTTATTTGATTTGGTTTAAACCCCAACTCTTGCATTTTAGCAAACATATCCAATGCTTGTTCATTTTGGCCATTCTGTGTGCAACCACAAATCACAGCATTCCATGAAGCATGATTTAACTTCATACCCTCCTTTCTCATCTGATTAAACAAAGCAAGACCCTCCTTACATTCTTTGTTCAAGAAATGTGCAGTTAACATTACATTCCACGACACATCATCTCGCTGAGGCATGTTACCAAATACTAGCCTAGCTTGTTTAAGGCTTGAGCAACTTGCATACATGTTGACAAGTGCACTATTAACAAAAACATTCCCTTCCATTGAATTCCTGAGAATATACCCATGAATTTGTCTTCCTAAATTCAATTCCTTCATATCAGCACATGCAGGTAAGATTGACGATACCGTCAATGAATTAGCTCTAATTCTATTCAACCCCATATCTCTAAACGCCAGAATACCTTGTCTGGGCATACCACAATTGACATAACAAGAAGCCATTGAAGTCCAGGAAATCACATCTTTAACCACCAAATCATCAAAAACCCATCTAGCTCCATCAACACAGTTACATTTCCCATACATATCAATCAGTGCATTGCCCAGCAAAAGATCTTTATTAAAACCAAAACGAATTGCGTCTTCATGTATCCCCTTGGCCTTGATAAGATCACCGGAAGCAGCACAGGCCTTGGCCGCTGATAATACTACTAATTTATCAGGCCTTACATTGCGTGCAATCAATGTTGTGTAGATTTCTATGGCTTCCTTAAAGAATCCACATTGAGTGTGAGCTGAAATTAAAATGGTCCATGTACGAAGGTCTGGTTCAGGAATTTTATCGAACAAGTGACGTGCATGTTGTAAATCACCCTTATTCAAAAAGTTTCTGATTAGTTTAAAGCTCCGGCAAGGCGAGGGATCGAAGGGTAGCTTTGAAATCATGTGATTTTCAGCTTATTTGATAGAAAATGCGATCGTTCTGGTTAAAGAAATTGAGAGCTTATCATACATTTGGATGGTATTGAACTTTACTCCGTATTCACTTCACTTTCCTATTAGTCTACACAAGTCCAATTATGTCAAACACCCATAACTTTGCAAAATGTTAAAATAACACCCCAAATTAAATTTTACGTTACCAACACCCCAACTGCACCCTATTGAGCTAAATTGCAAAGGCGGGATTGTTCAAGTTCAAAATCAAAAGGGTTCTTTCAAAATTGACCAAAAAAAAAAAAAAAAGAATTTTCACTAACCAAAAAAGCTAAGAACATAAACTATTATCCAAAAATGACATTTAAAATTTTTAAGGACAAAAAATTGAAATATAATAGCTAAAAGGTTCTGTTTTTTAAACTATAAAAAATTTCCAACAACAATGTAAATTTTACTTAGGCCAAATACACCGAATAAAAACTATATATCACAAAATAGGGTGTGGTCATTTTTGTGAGTTGTACAACACATAGTAACCCTACTGTAGAAATATTTGTCAAATTGTCGAATGTGATGTAAACTCATGGAAATTATGTAGAGTAAACTTATGATTTCCATTTTTGGCTAAAACAAGAAGACAAATTGAAACACAATTTTAAACTACCAACATAATAACTAATTTATTTGAATAGGAAGGCTATGCAAAGCAATAACTTCCACTGTTATACCGGGGCCAAATCCCAACAAGACACCTTAATCCAATCCATCCCCAGTCGTAGCCTTTCCTTTTTCTTTTGATCTTTTTCTCATTTCATCAAGAACAAAGAACACACTTGCACTATGTTACCATATTCACTTAGCACATTTCGAGTTGCTTCAAGTTTTTCTCTTGCCAACCCTAATTTCTCTTCAAGCCTATCAAGAAGACCACGACCGCCAGGGTGTACGACGTAGAACAGTGAACTCCATTCCATGTCAACACCAAATATTTCATCACTATTCAAGCATTGTTCTATATTTTCAGTAATAATGTTTGGAACCAATTTAGAGATGCGATAATCAGTACCCATTTCACCAATACAGCTAACTGTCTCATTCTCTGAGTTGGGAATGATTGTTTGTGAGGCTGATAGAAGTTGGAACAAAGGACGTTCTGAACTAATATTAGGATTATAGATTAAAATCTAATTATTTATTAGTAAATATAATATTGACCTTTTTATTAAATATAATATTTATTATTTTTGTTCGAATTAATTGTATTTGATAATTAAATAATAATAACTTTTTTAAAAAAAGTGTAGTGTTTATTTTATAAACATATGATTTGCATCACAATATAAAAAATTTAAAAGTCATCTATAATTTTATTTAATTATTATTATTATTATTTACTAAAAAAATCAAAGTAAAAAATATAATTTGTTCAATTTTGAAAAATAATATCAAGTTAGGGGGCTAAAATGAAAAACAAAAATTTTGTCTAACTAGAAGGAGTGGTATTTTTGACCAAAGGTATCTTCTGTGCAAATTCATGTGTAATCGAGATATTTTTAAGTAAGAATTTGAAGTTTAGAAACTAATGTGTTAAAATATCTAAAGTTCAGATACCTTAGGTGAAATTTAACTTATTATCTCTTATTATCAGTTTGCTTTCATATCAGGTCGTCTCTATGATAATTTCCTTCTTGCTTTTGAACTCACTTATACCATGAAATGTAAGACACGGGGTTCTGAAGGTCTGGTAGCTCCTAAGCTTGACATTTCTAAGGCTTATGATAGTGTAGACTGGCCTTTTCTTCGTAATATGTTGGTGGGCTTAGGTTTTTCTGCTAAGTGGGTGGGTTGGATGATGATGTGTGTCACTAGTGTTTCATATTATTTCTTTGTCAATGGTCGGGTGGTGGGGTCTATTCGTCTATCTCGTGGTATCCGCTAGGGTGACCCTCGTATATTTATATTCTCTGTACTGAGGGGTTGTCTTTGTTGTTTTGATTCTCTGCTAAGCAGAGTACGGTCCCAGGGATTTGAAATAGTCCTTATAGTCATAGGTTCCACATCTTTTGTTTGCTGATGACTCCCTTTTCTTCTTTAATGCTAAAGAGGCTAAATACTCTAAAGTTAAGAATATCTTACCTTATGTTTGGATGGGGTGAGGGAGGAGTAATTAATTAAACGGTAAAAGAGGGTAAAGAGAGAAAAGGGTAAAGAGAGGTACATTAAAAAATTAGTGATGTTTGGAAAGAGGCTATCTTATCCTTCTTACCTCTGCTTACACCCCCATTTGAGGGATAAGAAAATTGGAGTTTTAAGGGGCAAGAGAGGGTAAGGCTTACCCCTCCTTACCTTTAAGTACCCTCGTATAACCTATTCCCAAATATTGGTAGGGGTGAACTTATCTCTCCTTACCTTTATTTACTCTCCCTTACCCTCAAACCAAACAAGCTGTTACGGGCTTATAAGAGGGCTTCGGGTCAACAGGTTAACTTTTAAAAGTCCGCGATAAGTTTCAATCCTAATGTTTCTGATGCCTTGCGGAATAGGATTAGTCAATGTTTTGGGGTTATGCAACATCTTAGTACATGTGCCTACTTAGGGCTTCATTTGTAGGTTATAGTAAGAAACGAATTTTTTCTTATCTTAAGGATGTCTGTGGAGTCATGTCACTTCCTAGTCTAATCATTTCTTGTCTAGGGAGAAAGGAAATTCTCCTCAAGTCTGTGGCTCAAGCGATTTCTTCTTATGCTATGAGTGTCTTTCAGCTATATGTTTTTATTTGTAATGAGCTTGAACATATTATGAATTCATTTTGGTGGGGTAAGAAATGAAATGCTTCGAGGGGCTTCATTGGTTATCCTGTGATCTTATGTGTTGTAGCAAGTTTATGGTGGGTATGTGTTTCAGGGATTTGAGATGTTTCAACCTATCCATGTTAGCAAAATAGGCATGGAGACTTTCTCTGCTCCGACTTCTCTTATTTACCAGTGTTTATAAAGCTAAATACTTCCCTTCAGAGGATTATTTTTCAGCTGCATCGACTTCTAACTTTAGCTTAGTGGATGAGTATTTTGCTTCCTTAGACATTTTGAAGCATGGTCTAAGGTGAAAGGTGGGGATCGGGACCTCAATCAATATTTGTGTTGATCCTTAGTTACCTAGAAAGGGGGGCTTTAGGGTGAATATTGGGTTTGGATTATTGATGCTTATCTTTGTGTTAATGACCTTTTCTCATCTCCGCTTAGGTGGGATATGTGTAAGGTTATTGATCTTTTCTCTATTCAGGATGCAGATGGTTAATGCATGTAAGGACTAGAGGGTCTGGGATTACAAAAAAAGAGGTATTTTTATAGTGAAATCTTGTTATTACTTTTGTCAATAGGTTCTGATTTGTGTTGGAAAAAGTTATGGCAGTTAGACATTCCACCTAAGGCGAAGGTTTTTATGTGCCAGGTCTGTCAGGGGGTATTTCCTTCTAAGGCTAACTTATTTACTCAGGGTATTAATGTAGATGAAAGTGTTTATTTTGTAGTGAAAATGAGACTACAAGACATATTTTATTACATTGTGACATGGCTCAGCAAGTTAAATCTCATTTTGGCTTTCCGGACATGTTCTTTTAAGGAATATTTTATTAATGTTGCTAGCTTATGTACTTGGGTGAAATTAGCTGAGTTCGCTTTCATGGTATGAAAGTTGTGGTATTCTCAAAACATGAAAATGTGGCATGATGAGAATTTGACTTTCGTGGTTGTTTGTCGTAGTATTGTATCACATGCAAGATTGGTCATAGGCATGTCATATTCATTCTTCTTTAGCAGCCCTTCGGTGACTGAGGCTTCCGTGGCTGCCAGACGTCATGGTAGTCCGATTGTCCCCTCTCTTATTCTTCAGAGGGCAGTTCTTGCGTCCATAACGTGAGAGATTCTATCTTCTCTTCAAAGCAGGGTTATGGATTTGTTGGCTTCAAGTTCTAGATTAAGGACGGATCCCACTCATTGTTCTAGGAATATATTTGTTGATGGTGCCATTTTTGGACATTCGAGTATGTCAGATTTTAGTGCCATTTGTGAAACAATGGAAAGAGAATTCTCATTTGCTCTGGCTTAGAGGTTCCAGGTTAGTGGTGATGCTAGATTGGTGGAGGTTTTAGCCCTTCGTGAGACTCTATTTTGGATTGTATACAATTTTAGTTTTATTGATTGTATTTTTTTGGATTGTCAAGTAGTGGTCCATGCTTTATATTTGGACACCATTGACAATTCCGAATTTGGTGATGTTATTCAGGATTGCAGGACTCTGTTCTCCCAGGTTCCCAGCGTGTAAGTCCGCTGGCTCTCTAGACAAGCAAATAAGGTAGTCCATACTATTGCTAGGAGCTCCCATTCATATGCTAGTCTCATTGTATGGTTCTTGGTCCCTAAGACCATTTCTGCTTTTTATGCTTGAAGCAATGCAGTTTTCCTTCGATTTTTTTTTTTTTTTAAAAACTTATATTTATGACTTTGATTTTTTATTTAACAAAAAAAAAAAACATATATTTGTGGATTGGGTGAGTAATATATATATATATATACTATAGTATTATATTTATTAATGATATGCATAATTAATTATACAGAGCGAAAAAAATAGGATTGGTATTAATTATATTTTTCTATGATTGCATTTTATTTTATAGTTTTCCTTAATTAGATTTGATAGTATATATAGAAATTGAAAGATTGAGAGCTTTCTTTTTAAAATTTCTTTTCATTAGATTAGAAAGAATCACGAAAATTAAGATATAATAAATTGAAATACAATCCATATTTTTTTACAAATAAAAAATTTCACCCATGCAAAATAAAATTTAATATTCAATTAGAAACTACAAAATGCTCTGCTAGGTAGATTCGACTACTTGATCTTTTTTTTATATTAATCTTGGTCATTCCACATTTAAATTTTTCAGATGAAGCTAACATTTGATCTTTAAAATCAAAATAATCCTTGAAAACTAATATTGCATCTCTTAAAATCCTTCTTAATAAATAGAAATCTGTTTCAAAATGAGAAAAATAAACTCTCATAAAAGAGAACAAATGTAATATTTTTGATTTTTGGTTTGGTAGAATTGATAATTTGTCATAAATTATATATTATAATAACAAAATGAGTAAGGGATATTAAAATAAATAATAATAATAATAATAATATAAAATAATAAGTAATAATATTATTATTGTTAAAAAAATACGGAGTAATTATTTGTGGGCAGTGGAGTTGCAGTTGAAGTTAAAGTTGAAATTGGTTTTGAAACAGTAAAAAAATAATAATAATAATAATATAAAGGAAAGAAAATGATGAATTGGTTTCCAGTGAGGAAAAGAAATGAGAAGAGAAGAGTGATTCTTTAAAAAGAGAATTAATTATTGTTTGTTTTGATTGCTGTGTAAAAGTGAGAGGGAGAGAGGGTAATTGATTGGGTAGTGTCCGTGGAAAGGTGTGAATAGCATAGGAAAGAGGGAACATCTTTCCATAAAATAGGGAAGAGACAAAAAAAAATAAAATAATAAATAAAAATACAAATATATAATAAATTAAAAGAGAAGAGAGAGTAGAGGAACGGTGGTTTTGTTGATTGAGTGTGGTGTTGGAACCAGGCGGCAGCAAAGGAAGGGAAGAAGAAGGAGACTGACGCACGGGACCCAGGCGGCTGACGGCGGTAGGTGGCTCGAGTGCTGACTTGTCTGCTTCGGGCTGAGTTGTAGTGTGTTCATTGGTGTCTTGAGGTTTGGAGGTCAGGCTCGGTAGGAGTTAAGTTAGGCAGTAGCACTAATTTCAGGTATTGAATACGTAATTGATGGTTAAAAATTGACTGGTTGTGCATTAATTCAGAATTGGCCCTTGATATTTTTTTTAATTAATAAATTTTAGGCTCCTGAAATTTAAGTTGATGTTTATTTTAATAATTATAATTGCTGGAATTTAAATCTGTGCTAGCTAGATGATGTTAATTGCTGTCTTTTGTGTTTAGGTGCTACATTTTGCTAATTAGTTATTTAATAAATTGAGCATCTAAATTATTATTTTTAGATTAGTTGAAGTTTATGGCTAACGTCAAGATTAAATTAATTGTAGGAAAGTAATTAGCAGATGGATGTTTGAATTTAGTTAGCGGTTAATGAAGAACGAATCAATTTAAATAATTTTCTATAAAGGTCAATTTATTTATTAACTATTAGCGTTATTATTTTTAGTGTTATTTAGTGTAATGTTTTATTTTAGATATTAGTGGTTAGGAAGACAGTTAAGATTAAATAATTTCTTGAGATTCTAATGAATTTAATTATAAGTTAAGGGTGTATATATATTGTTTTAATTATTCGATCGAGATAGTTTTACATTGGAACTAGGATTGTATGTATTGAAGAAATTATTGCATTAATTTATTTTTACAAAATTCTTGGACAATGTGAGTTAATAATCATTGATTGTGTGATGTTCACGTCATGCATACATATTATTCATATTATTCGTCATTGGTTGAGATTGTAAATTGATTAGTTGGCTATATTATTTCGTACTTCCGTAGGCGATAATCAAGCTAGTACTCAGGGTCAATAGGTCAGGGGTGATTTGGATTTGCTCTGCAAACAGGTAAGTTCATGGGTGTGATTGTTTTACTTGTGTTGTGTTAATTGCTAACTAAAATAATATATATATTATAAAACCCTTCTCTATATACTTATTCTTTCTTATTTCACTAGAACTATTCTTTCACACCCGGACCTGCATGTGATTAGGAGACAGAGGATATTGTGTGAGATTGAACAGTTGCCTTGTTGATAAATATTTGTGATTGATATTGAATTGTGTTTGCGATGGTGTGTCAAATGGGGACGGAGGGATTGATTGAGGAATTCATTGATTATTGAACATTGAGGCTTAATGCCTAATCATTGACATTGTAATTGATTATCGTCATTGTCTATTGAATATATTGTATTATTGTTTTGAGGAGGAATAAGGGAGGAAGTGTTATTGATATGCAGGAGGCCCCGACACACCATCTTGATTGTTTGTTTGGGATTGAATTTATTGCTAGTTATGGATTATTCTCTGCAGTGATTCTCTGCCACACATGAGCTTACTGAGCATCTATATAACGCTCACACCCCTATAGACTGTCTTTTGCAGGTTAATCGTTGTTAGCGGGTTGTTTCTTCTTGAAGCGTATTTCTCTGAGGTTTATATTCCAGTACACTTTTCCATTGCTTCCGCTTTTAGAGATTTTCAGATATTTAGTTTTGGGCGGACTGTCTCCGAACCCTTTCTATGTAATAAACTTAGACTATTGAATTGTTGTTTTCATTGTTTCCTCATTGTTGTTTGAGACTTTAAGATTGAGAATATATTTTAGAATCATTGAACAGGGTTGTTGCATTTAGAAATTTTGTTTAGATTATAAGGCTTGTGTGGATAGACTTCGGTTTAACTGCACGCCGGTCGCGATCTCGAATTGGGTCATGACATACAAGTAGTAAATCACACTTGTCAAACAGAAATATTGGACAAGAAGTTGTGAACTGAAGGTGTCTTTATTTGCTGTATGTATCATATCATTTGAGTCCGCAGGAAAATATGACAGCACAATATATTTAGAATGAATTAAGAGAAAAAAGCTTGTGCTCATGTGTGTGCTTTCAAATAATGCATGGAACCTACCGAATAATCTCGATCTTTCTGATGTGTTCAACTTTCGAGCGATCATTTTCTAGCATGCTCGAACAATCCGATGACAATACCAGAGTTTGGAGATTGGTTAAGGCTTCAATACCTTGAGGCAGAGTATTTAATGCTGCACAAGCAGCAAGAGACAGAAGTAGGAGCTCTGGCATCACTCCTTTTGCTATACTTATCTCTCTCAGCCCACTAAAATTTGTCAACCATAAGCTTTTGAGCTTCTTAAAGCCCCTAGAGAAACGTAGCATTTCCCCAATAAATGCATTTTCTAAATCAAGATTTCCCAAATGTGGTAGCTCTGCAATGTGGCCAAGAAGATCTTCATCTAATCTGGACCAATGCAAGTACAAGTTGGTCAAGTACTCAAGTGAGCGAAACCAATGTGGTACTTTCCTCAGCTTCCCAACTAATATAAGCTTATTAAGGTAGGGTGGAGGTGACCTCAATGCATCCGTTTGAAGGAACTCAGCTTCATTATTCGCCATGAGAAACAAATAGCGTAGCTTTTTGAGATTCAGAATTGAAGAGCATAGGTCCTCCTCATCACTAGCTTTTAAATTTGAAATGCCCATTCTGGTTAACTGGGTCATGCTCCCAAGCTGCCTTATCACATCACCTTCTGCCTCCACGAAAGACATGACTTGCAACTTCTTCAACTTATTAATTTCAAATGGAACTCGAGTACCACTGACATATAGAAATTCATGACCATCCCCATGAGCATAACGATACATGATTAGATTTCTCAAGTTATGCAACTTTGCTACTCCTTTTGGAAGTTCCCTTATTAGTGTATCTTTAATGTTCAAGGTCTCCAGGTTTCAGAGTTTCCCAATATCTTTTGGAAGCTCTGAGATACGTGTTCCTTTCAAGTTCAAGTACCTTAAGTTGAATAGGGCTTTCAGGCCATCTGGCAACATCTCAATCATAGCATCTTCCAAATCCAAGACTCTCAACAATCTGAGTTTTGAAAGTAAATTTTTTGGGAAAGATGAAGAGTTCATTGAGAACACAAATAATGAACGAAGCTGTGACCTGTTATGGTATGATTCAAGGTCTTCATTTGTTATTTGGACAGACAAGCGTCGAGCTTTACATTCATCAGTTGCAACTCTTCCACAGTACACACTGCAAAACTTCTCTGTTTCTGATATTGATAGAGCAATTTCATGCAAAATGTCGTGCATCTTGCATGCTTTTGGCCTTCCTGATTGATTTCGTAAGACAACTTGAAGCATATTTCGAGCAACAAGCACCATCAGATAGTTCTCAGCTAATTCTTCAAGAGTGATCCCATTCACTTGTTGAACAAATCCTTCTGCTATCCACAGTCGGATAAGCCTTTTACGTCGAATTATATAGTCTTCGGGGAAAAGGCAACAATATAAGAAGCAATGCTTAAGCGGGTAAGCCAAATCGTTGAAACTAAGCAACAAAATTCTCTTGACAGACTCCAACATATGATTGTTGTTTAGCTGCCAATTTATGCTGTCACAAACACTGCGCCACTCACTTATTGACTTCTTGGAAGACATGAGACCACCCAAAGCCACCAATGCAAGAGGTAGGCCTTCACATTTATTCACCAGTTCCGCTGCCATTGATTCAACAAGCTCACTTGGACATGATTCGCCACAGAATGCTTTTTGGCAGAAGAGGTTCAATGCCTCACTCTTCTTCAATGGTCGAACAGAAAGAACATGGCTTCTAATCCGAGAAGCAGAAGAATTCATATCTACAATTCGAGTTGTAAGAACGATTCGACTTCCGAACTTATTATCTGGTAGTGCCACATTTATTGCATCCCATAGATTTCTATCCCACACATTATCCAACACAACTAGGTACTTCTTGTGTTCTAAGTGTTTGGTGAGAATCATTACCAGTTCTTTGAAGCTCATGTTACTACTATTACTCAAGTTAGGAAGCAGGTGGAATTCCTGGATCAAGCTTCTGAGTAATTCATCTCTTGCATTTGTTTGAGAGACAGTAATCCATGCAAAGCAGTCAAAATGTCGCTTTACTGTTTCATCATTATAGAGCTTGCCAACTAGTGTTGTCTTGCCCGATCCTCCCATTCCAACCTCTGAAATAAGAACTTGCTGTGAATCTCTATCTATTAGCCATCCCTTCAATACCCGTGTTTCTTCCTCGACCCCAACTAGACCATCTTCCTTAATGTTAAAAGAAGAATCCCTGCAGTGTAAAGGCCAATTGTGTTCAAAGTTGTTAGAACTACTTCCACTTTCTACATTATTATCGAAATATCTGAGCCTCCGTTCAGAGTTGGCTTTAATGATGTTATTGATGCTCTACAACTTGGAGGCGATTCGATGCCTCACCCAAAGACTTTTTGGAATTTGAACTGTTCGATTGAATAGCTGGGATAAGCGGCCCCTCCTATGTTGTTGATGTACATAATACATGAACTCATCGATAACATCTTCAACTTGGTAAGCTACATCCCTCACATTTGCCACCCATGTCTTCTCTCCTTCAGATTTGACTGGCTTTCTCTCCGCATCTTTGATAAAAGATTTCATGCTTTCTAGTTCACTCTTCAGGCTATTAAATTCATCGTTGAGTTTGCATAATAATGTTGCTTCATCCTTGAGAGCAGACACTACTATGTCAATCAGGTGGTTGATTATTGCAGTTGTGGCTGCCATGTTAGCCTAGTATGTACTCACCTGCAAAATGTGACTGCATTTAGCAACATGTTTAACTTCAGAAACAGAAAACAAGACAACTGAATTTCAAGTTCAGAAAAATAAAAAAGCACCATGAACTTAAACAACAAAACAAAAAAGGAGAAACATAACGAACGGAAATGGAGCAACATAAACAAAAATTGCATCAAATGCCGACAACTAGATTCCATATAATCAAACACCACCCATTGCAGGCTTATTAGGCATATATTGCATCAACAGATGAGTTGAAAGTGAAAAAATTGGACTTGATGTTCTTAGTTTCTTTAGTCTAATTCATCATCTAAGTTTTGACTCCAAATACACATAAGCTAATTACTCCCAGCCTCTGGCTTCGCAATCAATGAAATTACACAAAATTAAGAGCCAGAAAATAACAGATTGAAACACATTCTTCAATGATTTCTTAAAATTTGTAAACAATTAAAATTATGCCACAGCAGGCACCAACAATTATTACCTTTATTCATCACTGCAATAATCCATTTGTATCTTTTAAGTTCTCTTCTTTTTTATTGACCAAAACTGATCTGACTAATCCTGCATATATATATATATATATATATATATATATATAAGAGCATGTTTTGCATCAGAGTCATGTAGGTATGTACTTGCCGAATAAAAATCCATTAGAGCTACATCTGAAAAACCCATGCTGCTTAAATTTACTTGGAGATCTTCGAAACATTTCAGTAAATTCTCAAGTTCTCTAACAAGTACATGAATAGAGACATATCAACAGAAGACGTATGCTTAAAATATGAACATTTCAAAAGCGTTTAAGTAAATATGCAGCAGAACACTATTATGACAAGGATTCCTAACTTCAATTTGCTTCGCACCAATTAAAAAACATTATCCAAAATAAAATTAAAATACTTCATATAAAATGAATCCTGAAATTTTACCTATAACAGATTGCGTATCTTCATAAGAACAAAGCAAAGAAATTTAGCATTGTTGCTTTTCTTGAACTTCTATATTGTTTATAACATTGATGTTATTGACTAAAACATTGCATTATCCTTCAAGTCAATATCGTTCTCTCTCTCTCTCTCTCTCTCTTTCCTTGAGAATAGGAATCCTTCAAGTTGACAAAAAATAATAAAAAGATTCGGTCAAAACCATTACGATTCTCATGAACTATAAAACTTTTTGACATAAGGCCATCAGCAAACTAATAGCATTATTAAACTCTAAACTTACCAATAATTATATATGAGCTCATCAAAAGAGGTGCTTGTATAAAATTTTATGCAAAGGTGCAGAGAATATAGGGGGTCACACGCCTGCCGTTTGTGTGATCTACACATTCCGTTAGGTCCGTCAAAAAAAGGTACTTATATATAATTTTTAGTAAGTTCGGAGGCTTAATAATAATAATATTAGTTCGCTGGAGGGGCCTATATCAAAAAGTAGTATAGTTTATGGGCCTTTTACTAGTTTTGGCCGAAAAGATTCTTTCATTGAATTGACCTTTTTGTATCATATTATCCAAGTATGAATATTCTGGTTGTTTGATTCAGACTCTAGATTTCCAATAAACAAATTGGTAATTTTCCAAAATTCTTCATAGTATATAATTCAACCAAAACCTAATTAAAGGCCGCAATAGATGAACAAAGTTATTTCGAAAGGGCAAGTCAACTAAACTTACTTCTAGAATTATAAAACAGAATATTGTCGCTTTTTCTTTTTTGTTAGTGACTCCACCATTGGACAATTGGCCATGAAACTTACTAACTTTGAAGACCATTGCATTTTGAATCAAAAACAAACTACTTTGTCCAACTGGACTGGACTGGCCATGTTCCCAAGCTACTATAATAGGAGAGAGCTTCCTTTTATTTTTTTTTTTTAAAATATACTATATAGATTTGGAAATAAAAAGCTTCACTGTGTTTCGTATCAACTCCACTAATTTGCCGTTTTATGATTCCACTAAGTTAATAAAGGTTTAAAGGCAAAGCAGTACTACTCCTATTAGCTGGCCCCTTTTCCAACTTTATTTTCATTTTTTCTTTTCTCTTGTTGTTTTAAATTCGGACAGAAAATCCTCAATTTGTAAAAAAGGAAAATAGAACAAATTGAAAAATAAAAAATTTTGCTCTCCAAATTTTAAACATTTTGTAGTCATTTTTTCCAAGAAATAAATAAATAAAATAAAACTATTAAGAACAAAAACAGAGAAGAAGAAGAAGACCGGCTACAATCTGGTCGCCGCCCTCTACCACCTTGCAGCCAACTGATAAACCAAAGGTACTGGTAGGTGGCGGTGCCATACATAACTAATATCATCTTATACATAGAGCTGGTGTCCAAAAAGTGGGGTCAATAGCTTATTTATACAAAGTTTACACACTGGTTTTTTTTTTCCCAAAAAGTTTACACAGTGTTTACACAATGTTTATTTAAAAAAATAAGAGGAAAATAAAATTCCAATAGGCCCATAGTGCTATATCTAGCATCCATAATATCGGTCGACAACCCAGACAATGGCGAATCTCTCGGTACTATCATCGGTGACGTCAGACGGCAGGGAACAGATGAAAAATGCGATGGAAGTCGACTGAATACTTAGGCTCGTCGCCGAAAAATCGAAAAATGAGGATTCAAGAACCCAATCGCATTGCGACAAACCGAAAACGGTTGCAATCATGTGCTTTTTTTTTTTTTTTACCTCTTTTGTTTTTTATGGAGCTTCTGTTGAGTTGTTGACTAAACCTGCTTGAAATAGCAAAAGCATTGAAGTTTTAGCAAAAGCATTTATTCGGGTTCGATTCTCACTACGGTTGGAGTGCCAGTGCAGGAACCGGAATTACCCAAAAAAAATATTCGATTCTAATTTTGATATGGTTCCTAAAACATTAGTTTTTTTCAGTTTGGTACTATTTTTGGTACGGTACGGTTCGGTTCCATCAAAGCCCTAAAAATAATTTCATATAAATAAATCTATTAATGATTATTTTTTAACTACATTAACAATTTATTATTTTTAAAAATTAATATGGTAATAATAATAATGATAATTTTCCAAAAAATAATAGGAATAAATTTGATTTTTTTTAACCAAATAATACTAGAAATTTTGATGATGCTTGTATTTTAGGCTTATTTTATTCGCACTCCTATTGAAAAAAAAAAGAGAAAAAACGAAAAAAAAAGGAAAAAAAAACAAAAGAAAGAAAAGGAATGGATAGATTTATTCCACGTAGAAGCTATAGGTGCATGCGATCAGCATTTGGATTGGTCTCCAAGTGTCCCTGTTTCTATCCAGCTGTCCGAATTTTAGACGGCAAACCAAATTCTGGAACAATTTCCATGTGCCATGTTGTTCACCTACAGGCCCTTCTGAATTGTAGTACTG
Source organism: Croton laevigatus (assembly GCA_949640765.1). Taxonomy (NCBI): domain Eukaryota; kingdom Viridiplantae; phylum Streptophyta; class Magnoliopsida; order Malpighiales; family Euphorbiaceae; genus Croton; species Croton laevigatus. Next base: position 4,127 of record CATIWJ010001770.1, on the reverse strand, counting down.
CCACGTGTACTTTTTCCAAAATTATTGAATCATGTTTTCTCAAACCAACTTTTTAATTAAAAATTAACATAAAGATCTCAACCAATCTCAAACACGCTATATATATCTCCTAACAAAATTCTTACAGACAAAACAAAACTCCAGCTTTAAGATTTTTATTATATTATAATTCATTTGTTGTTCAACTAAAATGGAATGGTCTCCTCAAAATGCGATGAAAGCATATTTATATTATTTAGACACCGTTCAAATAGTAAGTTCTTCTTTTCTTTCATATATATATATATATATATATTTCAAAATTTAGATCTTTAGATTTTTGGCATTTTGGCTAATTTTATGTTTGTGTGCAGTGCAAGAGTAATAATGAAGAAAAATGTTCATACATTGAACCAAAATGCATGGAATTCATATCAGCTTTAGCAGCTGGGAAGAAAACGAAGCTGATGATGGAGATAACAACACAAGGCATTACGCCATTAACAATAGCACTTGCAGTTGCAGCAAAGCACACTGGAGGGAAATTTATTTGTTTCCTTATTAATCCAGATCAAAATTACAAGAACTGCAAAACGCATATTCAAAATTACCATCCAGATCTTCAACATGTGATTCAATTTGTTTCTGGGAATGTTTTTCAAGTACTACCCTTGCATTACAGCAATGTAGATTTTCTTGTTGTTGATGGAAGATTCGAAGATCATTTGAAGTTAATTGAAAAAATTAATCTTAATCCAAGTGGGTCTATCATATTTAGGCATAGTTTGGATTCATGTTATGGAGTTTCTTTGGGTTATGTTTTGAATCAGAAAATGGGAGCCAAGTGTGTGACTTTGCCTGTTGGAGATGGAGTTGAGATGACAAGAATTGAATCTAAGAACATCAATAATAATAATAATAAAAGAAGAAGCAAGAGATTTCATGTCGTTTTTGAGAATTGATTCTCTTCTTTTTTTGTAATCCTCTTGACTAACAAGCAAACCACTGTAAATTCAATAACTTCTGAAATAAAGTAAGCATTTAGTTTGTTAGATTGTGTACAGATTTGAGATTTTTTTTTGGAAAAGGAAATATTACGATTTTATTTTATTGCTGGTCAAATTATTATGTTGTGTCACTCTTTTTTGGAAAAAATGCTCAGGCTCATCCTCATTTGAAATTGCAAATTAGCAAGTAAATTTTCTTTAATATGTCATTTTTATTGGATTTGGAGCTCATATCACTTGAACTCATATTCATCCATCCAAAATATTTTATTTAAATTATATTATAAAATTTATTGAAAGAAAATTGTATTATAAAAGTCTGATATACATTTTATTATTTCTTTTTATTCAAATTACTCAATTATTGCTATCATTAATATTTAAATTATACTCTGCTTTAAAAAATACTTAAACTATAATAAAATTAAATTTAAACTATGCATTAAATAGTTTAAAATTAAAATTTATTAGCGTAAATTAGTGTATTTTTTAATTTTAATATTATTAATTTAAAATATGCCCACTCAGACAATAATTTTTTATTATGCCTGACTGCAGTGATATACTATAAGAGATTGTTTAGTTTAAGGGTAAGGAATATACTATAAGAGATTGTTTAGTTTAAGGGTAAGGAATAGTAAGTAAAAGTAAGGAGAGATAAGTTCATCCGTACCCTTGTTTGGAAAGAGGTGACACAAGGATATATAAAAAGAGTGGTAAACCTTACCCTACCTTCACTTACTATTCAAAGCTCCAATTTTCTTACCCTTCAAATTAGGGTGTAAGCAGAGGTAAAGAGGGTAAACTAATCTCTTTCTAAACATCACTAATTTTTTAATGTACACTCTTTACCATTCTCCCTCCTTACCCTTTCTTACCGTTCCATTAATTACTCATCCCTTACCCCATTCAAACATAGAAAAAAGTTTCAGTATTTTTTATTAATTTTTTATTTAAGTGTAAAAATGAACGGTTTAAATAATTCTGTACAAAATTAACAATAAAAAAAAGCCAATTTATATTTAAAACACACGCAGATAACAATTTGATAATTTACTAAAAACATTTAAACACAAATAATTTTTTAAATATCACGTAAATATTTCATAAATTTTTTTCGCAAGGGCGAACGTTGGCCGATGGCGGAAAGAATCATTACCGTTGGAGAAATTGATTATCGTAATACTCTCACCTTTGACAGCAACGCCTTAAAAAAAATTTCTATTTTCCGTTGGATTCTTAAACCATCGCCACTGGATGCATCCACCGTTCATCAGATTATAGAGTAACAAGAACAGAGAAAGATGACTGGGATTAAGGATGACTTGCTATATTTGTATTATGCTCCTAGAATTTTGAGGATATTTCAAAACGGTCCCTTTTTGGGCTAAACGTGAACAATGTCAAATAATAATACTGCCCCTATTCCGAAAATTTAGGAAAAATTTTAAATATTCATTTTGGGTAAGAATGTTTTTTATAAAATGTCTATAAATATTACTCCTAGCGTTTTTTATAAAATGTCTATAAATATTACTCCTAGTAATTATGCTAATAATTATTGATGTCTCAGAGGCTAAAACAAGAGATTAAACAGAGCTGTGGTCCACCTTGAGTTAAACTGGGTAGTCGATCCCTTTAGAGCCGATCCTGGAAACAAAAGAAAGAAAGAGTGATGTCGTAGCAACCACTCCGATACTTAAGTTAGATATGGGATCGTCCAATATTTTCAGAAGGAGATTAGAGAGAATAGAAAGATTACCCATCAGTAATGAATTAATGAGGTATTTATAGTGAGAGATTCCTGATGGTTGCTTGTACGTCATCTTGCCGGAGTGGTGAGTATGGGTTGTCTGGCTGGTAACCCATGCAGCAAGTAATGATTACTAAGAGTATAGTCTGTGTTGACCAGAGACCGATCCCTGGACCATGTCTACGGACACCGTCCTATGTGCATGTGATGCCGGATATCTTATACTGGCTATGTGGGTCCTCGGTTATCTGATCTATGCTAAACTAAGGTAATGTTGATCTTGAGCCTTAGCCGATCCCCTATAAAACCTTTATAGCGTTACGGCTTGTTTGGAGTTGACCTCCACGATGGTGATATCATCAATTATGGAGTGTTAAAGACGTTTGTGTAAGAAAAAAAACACTAGTAATTATGATTATAATTATGGTGTGTAAGAAATGGCTGAAGAGAAAGTGCATATATATTTTGATTTTTATTAAAAAATTGTACCAAAGAATGTTTATTTATTTTTTTAAAACGGATGCAGTAGTTTTTCAATACATATATGTGCCACGTAGACACACTAACGGTCGGAAATTTGGAATTTTATGTAAAGGCACTGAACGGTTCCAACCTCTAAATTGGGTATGACTAGTGAAAATAAGCCAAATAGAACACATTATAGTTCTCCAAGTACATAAATATATACCCAAATAGAACCAGGTTTAGTTTGCAATTTGCTATAACAAAAATGGAGGCTCGGATAGCTGAAAACTAATATTGTTGCAGCGAACTAGAAAAGTGCTGAAAAGAAGAAACGACATGGTGAAGCAACGATTTAGGCGATCGATGGTGGTGAAGCGATTTCATAAACGTAAAAATTCAGTTAAAGATGATGGCAGACACCTTTTTTCACAATTTTTTTTTACGAAAATTTCTGGTATTTATTGATTTAATTTAGAAAGTTGGATAGAAAGTTGTTATTTATTAAAATACAACTTTTGAAATATACAAAAATTGGCCTATCCATCAATGGGTCAAACAAGTAGCTTAATGTAGGGGTGTTCAAGAAAAACCGAACCGACCGAGACCGAACCGAAAAGTTCGGTTCGGTTTTCGGTGCAAAATAAGTGTAAACTGAAAATTTCGGTTTGGTGTTCGGTTTGACTGATTTTAACACCGAACCGAACCGACGGAATAGGTTTGGTTTGATTAAATATTTTTATATAAGTTTATTTGGTTTGATTAAATATTTTGGAATAGGTTTGTTTGGTTTAATTAAATATTATGGAATAGGTTTTATTGGTTTGATTAAATATTTTTGGAATAGATTTGGTTTGGTTCATGCTTTAAACCACATAGGTTTGAACCAGAAAATCACACATTAATGAAGGATTTACACATTTCGG
>CATIWJ010001753.1:0-20082 GCA_949640765.1 Croton laevigatus | reverse complement strand
AAGCCACCTACTCACATGGGTGCTGCCTTAACTTTGTCTAGTATGTCCAACAAAGTTAAGATGAGGCAACGTCTTAAATAATTGAGAGCTTATTTATTTTGTGATGCCGCCTTGCTGTGAGCAAGATAAAATCTTACTATTGAGCTAGTAAGTAAAGGAATTTGTGAATTTCTTTTGGGGATTAATCATGTCTTAAAAGCCAGTATTGATCTTAAAGAGTTGAGATCAAACTGTATAGTGTAAGAAACATGCACACTTTTTCAAATGGAAAAAGGAAGACACCATAACATATGTATCATACCATATGTGCTTATAAGTGACCAAGAGATGGAAAAATTATGAATCAAAGGTTCTGTGATCTCGAATTTTTCCTATTGTGAGACTCTATTCGATGACATGTGTTTTCGAAATTTACCCTTATGACCTGGGCCATATTTCTGGAGTATGGCTTGACTCTATGGTTTTAGCTAAAATTACTATGGTCATGATAATGCGGCCTATGGGTTTATGTCTAGATCAGAAAGTCAAGTCATTGCAAAGAAAATGATGTATGAGGGCAAGATTGTTATTGACTGCATTCATGGTTTCATTTGTTTCGTTGGCCAGCCTATCGTATATGAGTTTATGATAGTGAATAAATGAAACGACGCTAGAGATCAATTGTGAGTGGCAATGAATGCATAGAAACATTCTGGGGTAAGGCATACGTTCTAGATAATGGAGGAACCTTCAACGGATTATCGAGACGTCGTATGTCCCTAATAGGTATACGACATTTGAGCTCTCGAAGTATGCTGGTCTACGATCTATTTGCTTGTATGATTTTGAGATTGAATATGACGGATAAGAGATCAGTCATGTGCGAGTGGGAGATGTTGGAATTAATTGATTAATTAAGTATTAATTAATTAGATATCCGCCCATGACTTATGGATAATTGGTGGACCCAATAGTGATGGGTTATAGGGTTAATAGGTAACCCTAATAACCCAACAACTATATAAGCATCCCTAATCAGGAATTAGGGATATAGAAGATGAAGAACTTACGTAGTTCATTCATCAGTTTCTTCCAAAAAACATCAATCTCTTCCTCAAAGCTCTTAGATTGTGAAAACTGCGCTATAGGACTATATGTTCTATAGACGGCCTAGCATACGATCCATCGCTTCCGCACGGGGAAATACATTCGTCATTTTCGAGGTATTTACCTATTTCCAATTGATTTATTTATATTTGTTATAATTAAATCATTCAGTCTTCTTCTTCTTCTTCTTTGAGTTCCTCTAACTGTTAATATTCTTATACTATTTTTGCCTCCCATCATAAAACTCCAACCTTAATAGACTATCCAAAAAGGATCGCCCCTCACAGAAAAATCTAGAAAACTACCATTAACTCCACGCCTAAAAATCCAAAACTGCTTCAGAGGCAAGAAATGAACTAAAATTGGTTCATCTTCCTCTGGAGCCCCAGTTCCTACTATCACTTCTTATATTGCTAACTAAAAAAGGTTGTTCGAGGATCTAAAAAAACATTATGAGCTCCATTATGCAGATGGCACACTATACAGTGTTAGACCTGCTCCTACAAACTACACCTTCCATACTAGGGGTTCTTGCGTAACAACTTCTCATCACCAAAGCCCATCTTATTAATGGCCTTCGAATCTCTATTATAGATCCTCTATTAGGATACCTCCAAATTCACAACCTTTCTATCACCTAACTCCATCCCTGAGATGTTCGAATGCTTTATTGCTATTATGCTTTAGCTCTTTCCCTTAGCCATAAGCTTACTTAGCGAGTTCTTTACCACTTTTTCTCCTATTCTCATACCTCTAACGAGAAAGGCTTTTATTTTCGTTTGGGATGCCCTAACTCTCAAATTTTAACTTTAGAAATCTCTTCCATTCTTTGCTCTTACAAATCCCGCATCCTCATAATTGCTTGTAAGGATGGGAGATCATTCAATGAGCTGGGTTATCTGACCAACTTCAAAACTAATATATGGCGTCCTACCCAAAATAAAGACTTTAATCTTATCGAGGTGGAGCATCTCTATATTGAGGCTCTTCAAGGATTGAAGGATAACAACTTTATTACTTTAAACTTCTCTAAATCCCTGTCTCTCCTTTTGTTTCAGATAAAGAAGTGATACTACTACGTGTTGCCTAACTACTCAGGCAGAAAAATGCATGCGCTTTCGAAGGCAAAATTTCATTTGCTGGAACTTCTACCAGTGGACCCAAAGGGGCCATCTCACTTGAGCATCCTACTCATGTTGCATCCCGAAGTGCTCATCATCCTACTCTTTCAAATAGGTCAGATGAAAAACCTAAGCTAATTCGTCATCGAAGGATTTAGCTTCTAAGTGTGCTCACTTAGTCATACTTTAGAGTGCTGTACTTCCCCCGATGAACAAGTAAAAAATGAAAATATTGGGGAGGAGGATCGTCCTCTCCTTGCCGTTCAATCCAATCCTTCCTCTTCTACCCAAGAAGGATTGCCTCTTTTGCCACTAAACTCAAGGGTTTCTAACCAGATGGCTTCACACCTCATACCCCTAAGGGCATTCACTTTAATGGTGCAGGTCATGCATTCATAGCGCCAGTCCTTTTAGCTCAGCATGTCACTTCATTAGGCATTTACAAGTCCTTTCTGGAGCAAAATATAGAAACAAGGTCTCTGTCATTGACAAGCCACTATTTAGCGATCTTATAAAGGAGTCTTAGCTTCTAGGTGATGCCAAAGACGTGGAACCGAGCATTGAGTGACTTTTTAAATATGGCACTGAGTGTTGGGTTAGTGCAAGTCTTCATTCTTTCTCTTTGTCCCTCTTTTCTCATAGAAAAAAACTAAATTTTATCTTTCTATGTTATTGTTTTAGTTTAACAAGCTGCTGCTAGGCTTTGATGTTCACATCAAGAGGCTCTACAGGGAGGCTGAAAATGAGGATAATATTTTAGCTTTAGAGTGAGATAAAGCTCTTGCTGATATTTAAGAGAAATAATCCATTAGGGATAATAAAGAGTAGGATATCCTGAGCATCCAAAAGAAGATTGAGGAGTTTATTGCTGAGAAGTTTGTGCTAGAGCAAACATATCAATATCTACGGTTAGAAGTGTGTGATCTAAAGGAGCAAAAAGAGTCTTTGTGACCCAACTTGTTTCTTTTCGAGAAGAGAATAGGGTACTTCAAACGAAGCTGTGAACTCCTGAAAAGGAAAGATCACAATTCATTTAAAATTGTATTACTATCTTTAAAGAAAAGCTGCAGGGTGCTTGTGAAAAACACTTTTCTAATAATTTCTCCTTCCTTTCCAAGCTTTTCCCTGATGAGATGAAAGCAGCCATTCAAGCATACAAGTTGAAGACTCCCTCGAAGATCTTTTATTAAAATTTAAACTTTATTTTTTGTAATTTATTTTTATTGGCCTCGCCTCCTGTAGTCATCTTCACTTGATGAGATACTCGAGTAGGAATAACTTTTGGGCCTTCTGCCATGAGATTTTTTTTCCCTTCACTTGGACCTAGGTTCGTACGATGAGATATAGACATATCTCTTTGCCCTCGCGTCCTGTGCCATCGCAATCTGCTTCTATCATTATGCCCTTTTGGCTTGGTCTTAGTCTTGTGATCGTCATCTCTACAATCCAGGTTTTCATCCTCCTTATGATTTTAGGTCCTCCTGTTATTTTCATACGGTGTTTATCTCTTAGGCTCTAACCTATCAAGTTTTCATTCATTACTTCTGGGTCCCTGATGAAGTCATGTCCTAGGTTATTTACTAACGTTGAGATCATTCGATCTAATGGCGCTCCTGGATTTTCTTATCCCACTACTTCCTCTTACAGTGGGACCAAAATAGCTGGCACCTTCTCTTGTCATAAGACCGATACCTCGGGCCTAGTTAAGTAGTCTAAAAATTTGGACCTGTATTTTTCATCGAAAAGAGGCCACCTTTGCAAGTTTTCTGAGTTTCCAACTGTATTTGTTTCTGGTTTACCACCTCTTTAGGAAAACAGTTATGTATTAGGACTTCTCATCCTACAAGACATCGCTAAATGTGAGTCTAACTATAGAGCTCAAGGGACTCTCCTATCCCAGTGAGGCTCCCATAGAGAGATGCAAGCTCGCCTATTTAAGAAGTGATATAGGAGCACTCCTAAGTAGAGAAGATGAATCCATGGTAGCTGACTGGTCTGCCAACCTTTTCCCTTGCTCATGAGTCTAGTTGTTACTTGTCAATATTATATTGCTTTAGAGAAGATCAAGGAATAAGAACCTCTCTTCAGAGAATGAATTTTGATTCACAAAAGGTCTTTCTTCTAATTCAAAGATCCAAGCTCACACAACAATTGTTATGCATAGAAAGAATAAGAAACTTTACCATATGTTATTTAGTCAGGATGATCCTACATTGCTCAATTACAAGTGTTTATATAGGCATCTACCTTAGGTTACAAGGAATATGCTTCTTATTTAGAGTCTACTTCCTAATTTTGATGATATTAAAATTCTATCTCTGCACTGCCTTATTAGCTAGGTCGGCCTTCTCGATGGGCTTGGGTTAAGGACCCATATAATAAAAGTTGCAGAACAATAACAAATTACTGTCAATTTTTTTAAATTATTAGATTTTTACTATTCACTCTCATTTTTTCTCTATCTTTCCTTTCCAAAATGCCCCCAAAAAAAGTACAACTCACATCCACCATCTACTCAATATAAAAAGTGGATCCCACATGTACTAAAAATAAATTACATCTACTATAAGACAAATGGCATAATTATCCTAATTCAATAAAAAGTATCAAAAGTTTCAATTATTTAGGAATGAAATTTTACCCTGAAGTCTCAATATTTTAAGAACAGAGGTAGTATAGAAAACTTTATATATATAAAATTTCTAATAAACTCTTGAAATTTTTGTATATTCACCAACACTGTTGGGTGCAGTCAGGTAGTGGTGTTCGTGGAACGTTTTGGTCAATTTGATGATAAAAATCAAATCTAATCAAGCCCGTCGGTATGAAAAAATTTCAAACTGATCCAAACCATGAAATGTATGTAAACTAGTCAAACCATTAGTGTTGGTTTGGTTTGGCTTGAGCAGTTTAAAACAAAAAAAAACATAAAAAATGTTCCAATGCTAATGATAAATTGTTAAATATGACATACCAATTACAGTAAATCACTTGAACAAAAATTGAAATAATTTAGCTAACCAAAATCTCAAAATGTTATCGTTAGAAACTGTTATTAAAAAAAAAATAACAAACTTAAAATCCATACAACGTTTTAGTAGATTAAAAAGAAAATCAATACAAATAAATTAAGGAATTCAATTTCATTAATTATCTTTATATATTACACCCTCTGCAATGAAGTTATTTAATTTTTATATCAAATGCAAAATTAAAATTAAAACATATAAAATTTTGAATTAATATTATATATATTTTTTGCTTGGTTGATTTAGACAATAAAAAATTGAACCAAACCATTCTTGTCAGTTGAAAAATTTTCAAACCAACCTAAACCATTAGGTTTTTAAAACAGCAATTTCAGTTTGCTTTGGATCAGTTTGAATTGATTTATGAATACCCCTACAGTCAGGTATGGACCTAGCCTCTTTTGGGAGGCACCCATATAACGTAACCCTTCCAACCTTTCAAATATGCGTTCGTCACTGAGTGCAGTAATAATACACATTACACTCCTAATATGAGATCTCAGAATCGAATCTTGGAGAAAACATTATTGGGAGGTGTAGCCATAAACCCATAGACATGGAGGATAACCCAATTAATTAAAAAAATTGGTATATTTAACTTCTAATAAGGTATAAGCTTGACAGTTAAATAAATACTAGCATTAGCATAGAAGAATATTATTTTTAGAACTCTTCATTTTATTAGTGAAGACTAAAAGTTCTCTTAGTCTGACTAATGACGATTGTGGGCTATTTATAATGGTTCTTAAGCTGTGCCACATAAGCTATAAATGGCTCGAAGCGGTGAGGTTGGTGCAGGCATGGGGCTGGAGGCCGGTGGCCCAGCTCTTCGGGAAGATCGGTAGCCCACGAAAGTTCGGTGGCCTACGACTGGTCAGTGGCCAACAAGAGGTCAGTGGCTCAGCCCTTTTTAAGTATGAGTGACAGTGACCCTTCTTTTGAATAGCCAGCTACCTCCTCATACTAGACAGTAATAGACAGACTAATCATACTCTAACAGGCAGGTCCTTAAAAATTAAGGAGGCTTACATATGTCCCCTCTCAAGTCTAAGTCCTTCCATGTCTTGACGAAAGGTCGCCAAAAGATCCCCAGGTCTCGACCTCCATAACTCTAAAAAATTGAGTGGGAGCAACCCACGCCAAAAATTCTAATCCTTAGGTGGGAACATTTCACGCCCAAAATTTCAAAATCCTACGCACGCCGCTTTGGTACCTTGGGGTTAATTACCATGCTACCCCTGGTTCACATGCAGATCTATGAAGGGCACACTAATAATTTGGGAGCCATTAATGCACTTGAAATCTTGCACCCATCTCTTCCTATAAATAGGCCATCTCTCCTTCACTTTATAACTTTTGCTAAAACTTGCTTCAACCCTTTCTTTTTAAGTGACCTTCAAATGACCTTCCCCTTACTTCAAACAACCTTAACCTTTTAAGCAACCTCTTCTCTTAGACAAGTACCTCTCTTTTCCTTTGTTTTAAACAATGTCTTCAACAAAATTTTTAGATTCTAGATTAAATGGCCAAGATTGTTAAGGGCTCTCTAGCAACGACCGATTCTTTAACGAGAGGTCGCCAGCTGTCCTAACACAGATACTATCATCTGATAGCTCCTCTAGCATCGAGAGTGAGGAGCTAGACACCCGATGTCACCAACAGGTGACCTCCTAACCACCTATTTCTCAGAGACCCCATCCAGAAGGCCCCCAACTGAGGTATAAACCTACAAATTCTGAGACTGACCTGGTTGAGGCCTATCCCTCTAAAATTAAAATTAAATACCAAAAAATGACTACCCCCTCTTAAATATTTCAAATCCCTAGAACCTTAAACAAGGGGTAAGATTTTCCCTTCTTCCCTCCATCAAGGGCTTATTGAGGTATTACCAGCTCTCCGCCATCCAACTAGGACCTTGGTCCTTTAGAACCATATATTGCTTGCATGCTTTGGAGTTAATGAAGGGTTCACCCTGTCCTTCAACATACTAAGCCACATGTTCATGTTGAACATGGATAGCATGGGTACTATTGCCTACAGGCATATACTGGGTATAAAATTCTACAATAAGACAAAGCATCGATACCTAGTATCTATCACATTATGTGAAAACTAACCTCTAGAGGGCTAAATCTTGACCTGAAAAGTAAAATTGAGTCATTAAAGTCATAGAGGGTGAGGGGAGTCTACCCAAAGGCAGTGTTTACACAATCTATGAGGACCCTGTAGATGGGCGACCTCTAATAGAGTGTTGCACATACAGGTAAAGCCATGTTAAGAAAGTTGAAATAAAATATTTAACGTAGTTACATTTTGTGTGTAGATACGAATTAGAATATCCTGAAGGTAGCAGCAGATAAGCTGAAGAATAATCTAGGAGGTCGTCCTCAATCCCCAGGGGGAAAGAAAAGCTCGACTTCCCAGCCCAAAAAGCAAGAGAGCAGGAAAGAGGAAAGAGATAAATAGATGAAATGACCTCCTAGAGAAGGCACTCACCGAATAAAAACATAAGGTCATAAGAAACCTCCTAGTGAGGTCACATAGAAAGATGTTAAAAGGGTGGTGCACGAGCCAACCTTTATGCATAAAGAGAGACCATCGAAAAGGGTAGCAACTCATGTACCACTTGTTCCACAATTAAAGACCATCTCAGATGTCACTGAATTAGAGGTCTTGTCAAGGGAAGCAATGACCTCCGCCAACCTTCAACGAGCAACAACCACTGTAAACCTTTTTTATTACACCAGGAGTGTACCCGACTGGAGATAAAGGAGGTACAGAAGCCAGTGGCTCAAAGAAGCAAATAGAGAAGGACGGGAAGTGGTATGACTGGGAAACCTCATTCTTCAGTGCTGATGACGTAATGATGCCAGGGAACTTTAACACCTTTCTCCACTATATGTATAGAAAGGAGAATGCAAGTTTGCTCCATCCAGACATGCGCAAACATTTTTCAAAGGAGATGGCATTCCTAAAAGATAAGGAAATGACAATGACGGCGCTTACCAGCACTATGATTGCTAGTATAGTGAAGGGCAGCATGATCGTAAGTATAACAGCAACCTTAAATCAGAGACAGTGACCTTTAATAAGTACTAATAATTTTATTTGCATGAAACAAAATGTGGCATAGGCCCAAAGGTTGGAAGTCAAGATTCGTTGGCTAGAAAGAAAGAGAGAGAGAGAGAGAGAGAGAGAGAGAGAGAGAAATGGAAAGAGGAGAAGAAATCATTGGTAAAGAATGCTACTGGGGAAAGAAACAAGGCCCTACTAGCCAAAGGCGATATGAAGAGTTGTAGGGGAGAGCTACGGTCATCTCAACAGAAGAATGAGACCCTAGGGAAAAAGATAAAGGAACTAAAAAGGGAGGTAGAGGTCACCTAAAAAGGTGAGAGTAAGCAAGAGCCCCAGGTAGAATTGTTGTGGTGAGTGCAAGCCAAGCACATCGCCAATATTAAAAAAGAGTTGGAAGCTACCCATAAGGTAGAGGTCATTGAGCTAGAAGAAGCACACAAGGTGGAAGTCGCAAAACTGCAGGAAAATATAAAAAAGGCAAAGGATGCTATAAGTAAAGCGATTAGTGACCTGACCGAAGAGCTTTATATCCAAATCATTGAGAGAGCAATGGATCTCTTTGTAAAGAACAAGCTAGATGATCTCTTCTTTATTCTGAATATGGCATCAACCTTAACGGAAGAGAGCAGCGAGGTCACTGAGGAGGCAGAAAAGAAGCAGAAAAGGAATGACCCTGCTGGGCAGGAAGATATTAGCCCTCCCCTACTAAACATAGAAAGTTTAGAGGCATGAGTATCTGGAGGAGAACGAAGGAAATGAGCAACCTGAAACTCAAAATCCAGAAGATGTGCAAAATTAGTATAGGGCTCTAATATTTTTATGCCTCACTAGTATTTTTGTTATTTTGGAATGATGTCGACTTGGAGGTCGGAGCAGAACATTTGTAAAGCTTAATGCTTAATTAATAGAAATAGATTGTGGTTCACATCTTTGCTATTATTTTATCAGTTTATTTTGCTTTGGAGATTCATTACAAAGTAATATCTATGGAATATTATATATGATATAACGAAAATGCATAATGGCAACCTATATGTAGTATTACGGTGACATCAAGGTCACTTGAATTAATTTGTCGACCTCCTAGGTCATTAAATATAGAGAGATTAATCTACTTCGATGAGTAGATAAGATGATAAAGAACGATACCAATATACCAAAATTCATCTTGAAGTTTAGAGAATTTATTGCACATGCTTATGAGTTCTTATCTCCATTTAATTTAAAGGCAGTGCTCAAAGTGACAGAACCTATTTTCAATATATGAGAGGTCCCATTTGCTATGTTTTTCCAGAGTATTCATTTTATGGAATATTTTTGTTAAGGACATAAAAGTAAAGATAAGGCCAACACGCGGGAATAGATAGCGCATGCCAGGCTTTGATATGAAGCCCCGACACATAAAGAAGAGGTCACTTATAGAGTGGTGAAGAGTTTAAGCCCAAGCACATGAGAGCATGTTGTGTATATGAGGTGTTGATTTTGTACTATAGCCCAAGCACTTAAGGAGCAGCTCGCTTATGAGAGGCGTCGAATATAATAAGGCCCTGACATGTAAGAACCATGTCACTTAGGGTGTAGCACTTTTGATATTATAGCTTAAGCGCTTAAGGAGCAGGTCGCTCAAGAGAGGCGTTGATTTTGTATTCTAGCCCAAACACTTGAGGAGCAGGTCACTCAAATGAGACATCATATATAATAAAGCCTTGACAATTAAAGAGCATATCGATTATGGTGTAACGCTTTTGATATTATAGCCCAAATACTTAAGGAGCAAGTTGCTTAATGGAGGCATTGAATCTTTAGGTCCAAGAATATGAGGACACTAATCTCGCATACAAAGTGTTGAATCTTTAGTCCCAAGCATATGAGGACATTAATCCCTCATGTGAGGCATATAGGGAGGACACTAATTCTATCAAGAAACAATTATCATTAATGAGGTCAAAATCAAACACAACATAATTAAAAAGCTTCTTACTAAAGTAGTGATGACAAAATATTAGCCCTTATGTTGATGTGGCCTTTTCCATTGCCTTATCCCATTTTTTAATATATAGTGCCCTAAGTTTCCCTATGACCTTCTGTCCCTTTATCTTTATTTTCTTGTCTGGCGACTGCACCACTAGGTTGCACATCTGTAGTGCCATCCTGTTTTATTTTGACCTTTATAGGATTTAACGAAACTTTTGAGATCTCTACTCTAAGCTATTCTTTCCACTTTTTACTGTTAGGTCACACACTCATTTATGCTATATATATTTGTCCTATGCTAGGCATAATAGCGGCCACTACCTTGACCTTGTTGTCCATATCGTGACAAACTAGCACCTTCAGATTGTCTCTCGACTGCTAGAACATCCACAGGAGCCATATGTATCGGGGAGTGAAATTGACCCCTACCCATACTATCTTCGAAATAACCTTCCCTATAGAGATTGCCTTGGCCACCATCATGGTAACCTCCATGATCACGTCCTCCTCTACCACGACCTCGAAGAGATTGCTCGCACTCCCTTTCATAACCACTAGAGTGCCAATCCTACGACTTCTCCCCTGAAGAATTATGGCCACTAGTTTGTTGACCTGTTCCCCTAGATATCCTTCTTTGGGAGTCGATCTTGATGTATCAATTGGCTCAGGTTAACAAATCTTGAATGGTTTTAGGCTCATCGAAGGATAAAGAATTAAGAAATTCTTGGAAATAACAATTAAACTGTAGGATCTAGTTGGCTAACCCAACATTCAAATTAATAATTTGAATAGCCACCCCCCTAAATCTTTCCACAAACTTTTCCAAGTACTCCCCATTATGTCTCATAATAAGCTTCAAGTCTGATGCTTTCTTTTTTTTTTTTGGGTATGTTTTTCTTAAATTCTAATATCATCTTCTCTCTTAGATCTTTAAAGTTAGAGATACTCCTAGCAGGTAAATGATTAAACCATTCACTAGCATCATTTGATAAGGTTTTTGAGAAATGTTGGCATATGAGATAATCAGTAGCTCCTATTGCCATTATAAAATCATGATAATTTTTGACAAGTCTCATGGGATTCCATTTACCCATATAAATAGTCTCGAAATTGGGTGCCTTCCACCAACTAGGAATATACGCCCTCTCAACACTAATCAAGATGAGAGAGATAGCTTAGAAGTTCTCTTCAGGCTTATCCTCACTATGTATATTTCTTACCCATTTTCTTACCTTAGACTTCAACTTTTGCTCTCCCTAGTGGGGTTCTGGACTATGGCCATATTTCTCTATCCATCTGTCTAATCCTGGGGCCTAAGCTTCATTATTAAGATCATCTTTATAATGGAAAGAAGATGACTCCCTAGGAGTTCTGAGAGAAGGTTACTTGCTATGGGAGCGACATCCATCTTCATAACCTCTTTCCTCGTCAAAGCAATCATCTTTAGCATTATGGTGTTCCTCTCAATCATGGTCTTACTCTTGGACCATAGTCTCTCTCTGATTAGGTCATTCAGTTGTATGGTCAGGTAGAGGTGGTGACCTCTGCGTAGGAGCTGATGATGATAGTGGGGTAACAAGAGTACTATTTTATTGTAAGAATTGGCTAAATTAGCTAAATAGTTGCTCTTGTGAAAGAGAAGGGACTGGGGTTGAAGTAGTGGCAATGACAGAGGTGGTTAGTTGATAAGATCTAGGTGGGTATTGATAATAAGATTGGGGTACTCCGGTTCCTAAAGGAGAAAGGTTATCCTCTAGGCGGTAATGGGTAAAGGTAGATGGTGGAGGAAGTGAAGGTAGCATAGCCCTTCCCCTTGAAGGTATCGAAATGGTCGCCCCTTTGAATAGGAAGGTAGGTAATTAAGAATTCATAGGATGATGGTCTTAGGTATCTTGAAAGTCACAAGCTTCATCCATTCCACTTATGTTTAGTATAAAGTTATAGGACGTAAAAAATGAGTCTGAAGATCAAAGCTGCTCAGGTTCTATG
Organism: Croton laevigatus; assembly: GCA_949640765.1. Taxonomy (NCBI): domain Eukaryota; kingdom Viridiplantae; phylum Streptophyta; class Magnoliopsida; order Malpighiales; family Euphorbiaceae; genus Croton; species Croton laevigatus. Next base: position 7,808 of record CATIWJ010001753.1, on the reverse strand, counting down.
CTCACTGCATCAAATGAAGACCAAACGTTCTTTTAGTCTGACTAATGATGATTGTGGGCTATTTATAGTAGTGCTTAAGCGATACCACGTAAGCTATTGGCAGCCCAAAGGGTGAGATCTGTGCATGCTTGGGGCAAAAGGTTGGTAGTAGAGCTCTACTAGGAGGTTAGTGGCCCACAACAGGTTAGTGGCCCCTGACTGGTCAGTGGCCCATGAGAGGTTGATGGCCCAGTCTTTTTCAAGTATGAGCGACCTCTCCAGTTCGACAGCATAAAGGAGAGGTCGCTCAAGTGACCTCTCTTTTAAACAGCCAGCGACCTCCTCCTCCTAGACATCAATAGGCGACCTTATCATACTATGACAGACAAGTCTTTAAAAAGTAGGTAGTCTTGCAATTAGTATAAGAATTAAATTAGAGCAATACATATTGGAATTAGAAATGCTTTTAGTGGTAAAGTCTTGAACCACTATCACTTTAGGTAAATGAAATTTTAATCTCTTAAATCAAGTCAATATAATTTTCAAAAGTACAAAAAATTACATATAATTTTAAATGTAGCATAATAAGTATAGTAACACCCCATCTCACCCTATAAATGAGTTGAGATGGAATGTCAGCTTCTGTTGACTGAGCTACGGATACTTACACTTAGCCATTTAATGATCTTCATTTTATAGAAATTTCGCCAGAGTTTTCTCTTTAAATTCAGTTCCCAAGTGTCGTCAAAACTGATTTTTGAAAAAAAAAATACATTTTACACAAACGCAATCTCAAGCTCAAACACTCCCAATATAATATCCCTCATAACCTCAATAGTAACCTACATAGAAATCTCACACTTATATAACAAATAATTCTCACAAATCAGCAAATAACATTATGTAAACCAATTACACTATTACAGCAATACTATGATACTATTGTACTTCTAGGCTTATGACTAATGTGCTTTTGATATATACATGCAACAAATTAATAAACAAAATGCGGAATGGCATCCCTGTAAGTGCTAAGCTACGAGCTGGAGCTGGCTTTACTCTATTGCTTCACTATTTGCAAGTTACATAATAACTCGATGAGCAACTAATGCCCAGTGGGTTCTTTAACTATTGGACTGTAAATGAAAAATAAAACAACTTAAAGAAAACAAATGAAAACCATTTCATAACATAAAGCAGAACATGTGAGTTACTTATGTTTAGTCACTTAGTAAGTATGCTTAGTTACTTATATGTCTTTTTAGTAGCTGAACTACAAGGATAAGGAACTACCTCAATAATTGCCAAAGCTACATCATCTGAATAGTAGCCGAAGCTACATCACATGATCACATAATTTATATCACATGACTTATAATAGCTATAGCTTTAAATCACATGAATATTTGTAGCCGGCACTCAAATAATACCATAAAGCTATATGTATGACAAGCCGAGGCTTTATCACATGAATAATAATCACATGGGCAGTACTACAGTTCACATGAGTAGTATGATCATACTCTTATCATCCAAGTTCGACTCAGTCAAGTAAAGCGTTGGTATTTTAGGTTCAATTAACAATTATAGAACATTTTCAAGTCAAGTTAAACTTCTGTTTAGTTTTTGTTCAACTCATGTTCAACGCCTAAATATCGTTTTTTGAACAATCGACCAAAAAAGATAGAAGGTTTATGATTTAGAGAAGGTTTTATGCGATTGGTGAAAAGAAAAAAAAAATGATTTGATTTTGGATTTTGGAGTTTTGATATTCTGGAAAGGAGGCTTCTGATTTAGTAATCTAGTAGAAGACTCGTGCAATTTGAAAGTCTGGAAAGAAAATCTTTACGATTTATGTTTTGGGAGAAACTTTCGATTTGCATAAAAATGGAGAATTTTTAACAAAAACGGAAGAAATTTTTTCTAAACAAATACGGAAGAAACATTAACAAAAAAACGGAAGCTGCCTACATGCGACTTGGGAAAACACGAAAAACGACTATTTGAACGAAATACTTATTTGGAAGCTGATATCCCAATTTGGATTTGATAAGCATGGATTCCTGCAGTCTAAGGACATGCTTTCGTATATTTAGTCTTTGACACTAAGAAGAAATTTAGAAGCTAAAGTATGCAAGAAAAACAATATGAAGAAGAATATGTTTTCTTGTTTATTGGAACGAATAATTTGAGTTCAAAAACAGAGTTTTATATAGACTATCTTAAACCTAGACTAAACTAATTGAATTGATAACCAAAATATAAATAATAATCAAATTCCGAAAGCGAATCCTTATCACTCTTATTTGAGACTTATCATACTATTAAAAAAATATCGTTATTGTTATCATTTATAAATAAAAGAATGAGTGATTACTAGAAAAACTGCATGCTGTGGTTGTCTATGCCTAGTAGGAACAAATCCTGAAATGCATGAGGCTGCTAATACTTGGCTCGTCAGTTGCTTGAAGTTAATAAAGTTTGCCTTTTTTTTTACTCCGTTGTACGTTTCTTTTATTCGAAGGATACGAGCAGATGTATGATTTGAAGTTGGCACACTGCTATACTACGGAACTTCTACGTCTTATACATAAGAACAGGTCATTTAGGGAATACATCAGATCAGACAGCATGATAAAAAACTTATATCAGGCTATTGAACAAGGAATAGTAGAACTCACTGTTGAGATGCTAAGATCTAGTTCTTCTTCGTTTTATGGTCGAGGTTATGATTATGGCGGCTGCATTCGACATGCGATCATACATCGACAAGCAAAAGTTTTTGGAGTTGTATATGCAGTGGTAAAACGGAGGAACGAGCGGCTTGATACAATTGAACCAAATGGCAACAACTTATTACATACCGCAGGAATGTTGGCATCTCAAACTGGTACGCTTGGTCAAATTTCAAGTCCAGCTTTGCAAATGCAAAGCGAGCTCAGATGGTATAAGGTAACACTATTGAAAGCTTTTAACTTATACTCCTTTTGCCTTTTTCAATACAACTACTTTTATTTTAGGAAATGTTACAATTATATTTCTGTATTTTCATTTGACTGACTATTTTGTCTCTATATTTTTTCAAATTAACAATTTTGTCTTGGTATCTTAGAAAAATTATTTTGTTCTTCATCGCCGGAAACAGTAACAAAAATTAGCGAGTCGTATCTGATCTAATTTTTTTTTAATGCTTTAATTATAAATATGATATTTATTTTGACTAAAACAATATGCTTATTTGCTATAAATGCTAAAATACTGTTCAATCAACCGATTGATGCTTTATTGTTTTTTTCTGCATATTGATGTTATTTTAGTCAAAACTAATATCATATTTATAATTAAAGCAAATAAATGATTCAAATAAGCTAAGACTTGTTAATTTCCGTCATCCCCGGCGATTAAGGACAAATAATTTTTTTAAAATGCTGGAACAAAACAATTAACTTGAAACAACACAGGGACTTAATATTCAATCAAGTGATAGCAAATGGATATAATCATAATTTTCTCTTTATTTTATGTTATATGGTTTAAAAAAAGGAAAAAAAATAGATGGAAAATTTACAAAAGAACCTCCCTTGTTTTTACCCTATCTTATATTTTCCTCCCTGTAATTTTTTAATAGAAAAAAATGTCTCTGCATTTCAATTCAATTGAACAAATATACCCTTCTGTCTATTTTTTCTGTTAAAATAACGGTAGAAGAACCAAAATATAATTTTACAGGCTTTTTAAAATAACTCAAGAAATGAAGGATTGAAATGGAAATTGTCAAACTTCTTCTTCTTCTTTGAACCCCAGCCTGATACGCAATTTAGGGTCATCGGAGGAAATCTCTAGCAACTCAGTTTTGTGACTGTAGAAAATAATCAAATAAATAAAAATAATAAAAAACACAAAATTTTACATCAGGAAAAGGTTCTCTGTCAAAAAATAAATAAGAAGAAAGAATAATATGCCTCGACATAGTGCATAATCGAAAACTTACAGACTTTTCCAACTTAGAAACTGAATTTTGCAGACTCATTTCAGTCTTTTTACAATTCACTCTAATCAAATCCAAGAAAGAAAAAAAAATGATTTAAAGGGTAATAAAATTGTAGAAGAAGATAAGTAAATGCAGTGATTTTAATATTACATGGAAGTTGAAGAGGAGAAAGAGCCGCATAGGCAGAAGAAGTAGCGAGAAAGCAAATGTGGAAGCATTATTAATGTTAAATACCGTATTATCGGATAATTATTATAATATTATAATGTATTCACTTGTTTGTTAGTAATTTAATTAAAAATGGTGTTGCCTGTAACTGGGAAAAGAAATGGCGGAACAGGAAGAAGTTTTGTAATTTTCATTTTTTGAACTTTTTCAAAAGAGTTTGTAAAATTACACTTTTGTCTTTTTACCGTTATTTTAATAAAAAAATAGACGGAATAGTATATTTGTCTAATAAAATTAAAATGTAAAAATATTTTTATCTATTAAAAAAAATATAAAATAGGATAAAACCTAAAGAGATTTTTGTAAATTAATAAGATCAATCAAATTAAATGTGTAGGCTCTTTTTGTTATAAAGGAATGGTCATATGAATGAAGACAAGGCCCACATAATTCAAGTAAAATAGATGAAGCCAGAAGTGCAATAACTAGCAGGAGTCATATGTGTATATCCAACAAGTAGAAAGAAATGTTTTCTTTTTGATAAACCGCATATTATTTTTATTAAGATTCCCAGTAACATATGTTAAATAAAAAAATCAGGCTGAATATGTTGGAAAAACTAACATGTATGTTGGAAAAAGAGTATGTTAAATAAAAAAACCAGGCTGAATAATTCCCAATACATTACAGGGGAAGACATAGAGAGGAAAACACATACGGACATCCGTATACTATGCACATTTTGTTATTTAGACCCTCAATCTACTACTAGTACTCTTTCCTTTATAATTTTCAAATAATTATTACAAGTGTGTGTCCCACTCACCTTCTGTTCATTTGAATTCATAATAGGCAGTGGAAAGTATTGTAAATCCTGATCTCAAGCGTTACCAAAATAATGATGGAGAAACGCCTGCAGTATTATTTACAAAAAGTCACAAGGAACTGAAGTTAGAAGGAGAAAAATGGATGAAAGGGATTGCAACATCTTCTAGCGTTGTTGGTGCTCTTATTATTACAATTATGTTTACTGCAGCATTTACCGTTCCTGGTGGTAACAATTCTAGTACTGGACTTCCAATATTTTTACATAAAAAGGCCTTCAAGATTTTTATAATAGCTGATGCATTTTCTCTATTTGCATCATCAACTTCAGTATTAACATTTTTAGGGATTTTAACCGCACGTTATGCAGAAGAAGATTTTCTTGAGTCATTGCCTAGAAAAATGATAATTGGACTTTCTACTCTTTTCTTCTCTATAGCAGCCATGGTGATATGCTTTTGTGCTACTGCGATCTTAATGCTTGAGGGGGATTTGAAACTAATCATTCCGATCATCTTATTGGCTAGTGCACCTCTCATTGCTTTCATATCTTTACAATTTCCTTTACTTATTGATGTTTTCAATTCCACATATAGATCCAAATTGTTTGATAGAAATATGAACTTATGGTATTGAAAAGGTAGTGCCTTTTGATTATCCGTGTATTTAAAGAAGTTTATACTTTGTAATACATATATATATGTATGTTAACCAATAGATGTTTTCTTATTGATTGTCATCAGTGTTCACAAGATTGCTTATCAAATGTATGTAATTGCTTGTATATGAAAAACAAATGAAAAAATAACTTGCCTCTTGCAAAATTTTTTTTTAAGTATTAAATGAAAATTGTGTGTTATTAGGAAGCTAGTTTCATTGTTGAAAGTTGTCTTTCTTTTAGTAACAAAGTAGCTACCTTAGGCACATTTTCAGAAAAAAGGTAAGCTAGTGATTAAAGTTGTGCATTTCTTGAATTTGAAACCTGCTCAAACAATCAAATTTTAATCTAAAAAGAACCAGCATGTAAATACCAAATCGGTGTAAGCTGCACATATCAATATAATTTATAGGATTTAGTACATGAATTTAGAACATCTATAATAAAATTAAGTAGAAATAATTCATAATTTAGTGAAAGCGATTACGTACCTAATTTGATATTTGATGCACAATATTGAATCTAACTTACCATCATATTTTTTGTAATCACATACATAAACACCATAATTAGTATTTGTTGAATAGAGATTAGATATTTCTCTCCTTTCTTTTCACAAAAAGGGCTCCAAAATTAGAGTTATAGGATGGAGATAAAACTTATCCAATTTATAGATAATCCTATGGATCTTCCTATCACAAGTCTAATGAAATTAGATCTACACTTTTAGCCTTCTAACCATACTAGCTCATTGGAGGTGTAAAAATCCATTACAAAAAATATCACATAAACTCAACTTGGGATAACTCACAAATACTTAAATCATATTTATCCGGTCTATTCTCGCAAACTAAAATAGCACACAATTAATATTAGTCCACATCAAAATTCTGACATTCTCCCATTTGGACAATATTAATTGTGCCTTTTAAATAATTTTAAAAACAATTTCAAAATGACTCTCAGAATGAGTAGTAAAACACAATTGTGGCCACAAATTTCAAAAAACTTAACAATTTAAAGAATAATGCCTCTATCAAATCTCATCTACATTAAGCCATTAATATTGAATCGTAGTGGCGATTATGCCTTTATTAAGACCCATCCATAATTACAAATATAAATGAATTAACCGACATGGATTACTGTATGGTAGTTGGCATGAAAATAACACTCAAACGTGATAAATTTGCTATTCTCATTGTCGGTCCTCCACAATTTCTCTGACACAAATGCTTGTGAAAGCAGGAGAAACACATGACAGTCATATGTTCCTGAAAACACAAATAGGAATAACACATGTAACGGCAATATACAAATTATGGCATTTATTTCCTAAGTGGAAATATAACACACATTGGCATAATATAAATTATGTAATTTGTTTCCCATAACACTAATGAAAATGAAACGTGGCATAAATAAAACTTAAGATCCAAAGACATACGACCTCCGTTTTCATCAATTTTTTACATTTCCATTTTTTGATTTTTTTTTTGTAGTTGTTTACATTTCCATTTATAGTAGGTTTTGTAATTATTTATTATTATTTCGTTATTGATATTGATGAAAAAGTAAGCTTTGTAAATGATTAAGTATTGTTTATTATTATTTCTGTATTGGTATGGGTGAAAAGTGTGATTTTATTGATATGTGGTGAAAAGTGAATGTAAAGAATTGAGAAAAACAGAGGTAATATGTTTTAAGTGTGCAATATATATGACATATATCAATCGATAAGCTTATAAAATACTACCTCCGTATTTTTTGATTCTTTACGTTTCTGACAGCATGAGTAGATTCAAGTTTGGTGCGCATAGTTTGATAGGTTGGGTTATGTAGATTAAAGTATATTTAGGTTAGTTATAAAATACAGTTGTTGTATTTTATAACTAACCTAAATATACTTTAATCTACATAACCCAACCTATCAAACTATCAGTTTCAAACTTGAATCTACTCATGCTGTCAGAAACGTAAAGAATCAAAAAATACGGAGGTAGTATCATAATATTAATCATCATATACTCCCTTATTTATCTGTAACACCCCAAATCCGCCTTACGAATAAGACAAACCGAGGTGTCACGTGTGTCCTTCGACGGTACCTAGAACTTATTTTTCCTTAAATATGATAATTACACCAATAAATTACAATAAAATAAATCACAATTACAATTTCATATT